>JAPMOQ010059638.1:0-41710 GCA_026543055.1 Argiope trifasciata
AGACACTGTTATTCATTTCATTTGTTGTTGCCAACCAGAGAAGAAAAATGATATATTTATTGTAACATTTCTCACGCCACTTCACTTGTTTCTTATTAAACAATAAACAGGATTTTTAGTTTTCCCCATTTTAAATGAAAATAATTTGTGAAACAAACAAGTGCGGAATTTAATAACAAATACATTTCAAATATTTTTATCGACAATAACTTCGCTTTATGTAACAATGTTCTTCTAATTAAAATTTGTTTACAGACGGCGAGAGCTCTGTAGACAATTGTCGCCATTAATAAAAACTACAATTTTCTCCATTCGAAAAGTCGGGAGACTTCTCTAATTGCTTCTCATTCAATTTGATTTTCCTTTTCAAATGGTTTGTTGAAAAGTGGATAGATTTTTCGCTTTTTCCATACCCATCTTTTTTATTTGGTAGTTATAGTCTGTAATAGTATTACAGTTGAAATTGCAACATTCTTACTGAAAATAGTAGCAGAAAAACACCACAAACAGTGCATATGTTACCTTTAAAGTATGCAATCCATTATTTCATAGAATACCTAGTTATTCCATGAAATAACTGATCGTGTCCGTTAAAGTGTGTAATATGTTATTAATTCGACACTTTAACTAGTTATTTCATAGAATAACGATCTGCAGCCCGTTAAAGTGTAAAATTATCTATATCATATATTTCGCTTTTTAGTATAAGGTACATTTACGTTTCGTTTAACAATATGAAAAGTAGCGGGAAAAAACGTTAATTTCGAATTCAAATAGAAATAAATTTTGAAGGACAGCAAAAATACCAAAACATGAAACAACGAGAATACTTTTGACAATTTATGCAATTTTTTTTACAAATGATTTTATGGTACGTTTGTATAAGTACCATTTATACGCTGCATAAATTAGATAAATTGCTTCTCTTTCATTTTCATTGTCTATCATTAATTTATTTATAGAATACCTAGTTATTTCATTTTAGATAAATTGTTTATTTTACTGTCTATCATTAGTTAATTTATAGAATACCTAGTTATTCTATGTAATAACCAGCTAAAGTGTCAAATTAATAACCTATTAAACACTTTAACGGACACGATCAGTTATTTCATGGAATAACTAGGCATTCTATGAAATAACTGCATTATATGCTTTAACGGTAACATATATAACTTGTAACATCAAACAAAACTTAAATTTTACTCTTATATTTTTTGATCACGTGAGAATGCGAAAGGTAATATCGATCCATTCAAACGTATTATCGGAAGACTTTTAAAAATATCCGATTTTTTATATTTTTTATGTTATCTTAATTAAATTTGAAGCTTATACATCAGAACATAAGAGGATATTATTGAATATAATATATATCTTTAAGAAGTAACCAAAGAAAATCTGTTCCAGATCATTCGTAATCAAAATTTCAAATCAATAATACAGGTTATATTCGAATGCTACTTTATACAATGACTTATTGCTGGTTAAATTCATAAAATTTCAATAAATGAAATAAATAGTTTTACAATTTAAAGCATGCTTAGGATACTATATACAGAAGGTGCATGAAAATGTAGAAACATCTCGTAAAATCATGGTTGAAAAAAACTACATTCAAATGTGTTAATGAAGCTAGCGTTTTTGCCTACTAATGCTACCTATATAATTTCCCAAGTATATTGATTAATCATTACTGGTTATGCGTTACAACTTTTCAAATAAGTGCATTTGAAAAGATGCATCATTTCATAGAAGTTTCTTGTTAATAACTGGTCAGGTGAGTTCATCCGTAAATAAAGTAGTCGAAGTGTGAGTGTTTCAAGAGGTACTGTGTCGAAACTTTATCTCTCATATTTGAAAAACGGAAAAGCCTTATCTTCTTAGTCACTGTTTGTACGAAATTCTGTGATTTAGAAGATAATTGCATAATCAATCATTAAGGAGATATATGGCAAAAGAATAAAAAGACCACAGCCACAAGAGTTACTGCGGAAATAAATGCCGTTCTCTCAAACTCTGGGAGTTCCAAAACAATTAGAAATATACTGTGCAAGCAGGATATTTCAGGTCAGCTACAATTTTTTTTTAAATCATTCATCCGTTATGTCAGCCACCCCTCTCTTAATTTTAGTTTATTTAATGTCCGTAACATTTCTTAGCTTTTTCATAATTTTTTTTCATTTGGATGAGTTTAATTAAGATGGATTCCATCTCAAGTGACAGATGACTTAAAGCCAAGATGGAAGTTTTCTGTTAATTTGAATAGCCATATCGTGGTTTTCTGTGCACCCATAATATCTCTGAAAAGAAATATTACCGACAAGGTTTATATGAAGAGTTTGGCCAATCAAAGAACAATTGAAACAGCAAAAGTTCCATTCCGTTTAAAACGAATGCAATCGATGTCAGTGAATTAAATGCGCAGTAACCTTTTATTCCAATACTCAAACTTATATTAAAATTCCTATAAGTAACGTCATAAGAATATTACTACCCATAAAACTTTAGCAGTCTTTGTTAAAGATTCTTTTAAAAGCAAAAAGTTGCTTCAATTGAATTCACTGCTAATGAAAAAAACACATCTTTCTTAAAAATGAAAATTATATTTTATATATTTAATCGTAAAATAAATTTTCCATTCATCTTAATATGGGTATGATCTATCCCAGTTGATGGGAAATGCATCAGTTTTATTCAGATATTCAATTCTATATTAAATTTTAAATAATAATACAAAAGTATTACAAGCCATAAAACTTTAACTGACTTAATTAAAAAATGTTTACAAACAAAAAATAAGAAATCACTGTCACTTTATTTAGTATAAAGTTTAATCAATTAAATCGGACTGAAAAGATATTTTACTTCCACATATAACAAAGTTCAGGCAATCTATCTATCTATAATCTTTTTTATCTTCCATAAGCTATTGAACTTTAATCAAATTTATTATAGATAATTAAAATGATAGCAACTTTTCTTACACCTTTTAGTACCATCCTCAACATGATGTGGCACATGATACTGGAGACAAAGGAACTCACAAGTTTTAATTTTATCCCACCAGACACCATAAAAATTCTTCAGTGATAAATTTTAATTAGGAAAATATCTTTAACATCACAGCTATGTCAGGGCAGAATTGATTAAAATGCTTCTTTACAACAAAGACCGGTTTGCGACTTCATTGGTTCTTTATGACCTATTATAATCTCCGGTTCCAACTCAGTACCTTGGCAGTTTGTCGTTAAAGTTGGGAAAAGTGTCTGAAAAACGAATTATGTGCCTTATAACTGATACTTTCTTAATTAGTATTAATCGTTATCGTCTCAAGATTATAAATTATTGTCTCCAAAGACAACGAAAAAGTTTAAAATAATTTTGAGAAAGAGATCACCGCATTTGTCAAAAAACAGTTTTTACCAAAATTTTCAATAATCTTATTTTACTATCGTTCTTTTTTAATTCATCCAGATTTAGAGGATTTATTATTGTTCATACGACTATTTTCCCAGTTTTTTGAAATAATCACTAAAATACTCAAATGGAACATTAGCGATATATATATATATATATATATATATATATATGTATATATATTAATTAACAAAATAAGACAGCCGAATCAAAATAATCAATAGAAAAAATAGTCAATAGAAAAGGAATCCGGCCTGAAAACTTCGTCAGGAGCCACTTTCAAGCAAGGATTCCTAATAAGGGATTTTTTCTGTGAGGCATCGATGGACAATGGTCAAAAATATTGACACCTCGTGGCCCGAAAATCCCCCGAAAATGAAGGCAAAAGAGACATACCAATTTTAACAGCAAAAGACAAAAACAAAGCAAAACATTAAAAACATCAACAAATGAAACAAATATATATATATAAAGTAAAACTACATAAGAAAAATCACAATTAATGACAAAATTAAGAAAACAATAAGTTCAACAGACCTGGTCCGCTGATCATCCGTTCTTCCTTTCCAATAATACTACAGCGTAACCAAACATAAATGGGATTTATTAGCGCCATCTATTTCACTAATCTTTCATTATTTCTTTTTTTTATTAAAATATTGATATTACAGTAGTTTTTGGGAAAATCATTATTGTTTAAATTTTTAATAAAACTATTTGTTGCTTTTATAAAAGAATTTTTGTCATTACAAATTGTTTTAATTTTATTGAATTGTGAGAAAATTAAATTTTTGAAAATTTTCGAGTTAAGATTAGAGTGATAATTACAGAGTTTAATTATATTAAATTTGAATTCGTCTCTTTTATCATAAATACCTACTATTGTTTTTTCATTAACAATTTCGATCCTTAAATCCAGATAAGTAGCTTCAAGATTATCATTATTTGTTTCTTTTAAAGTTAATTCTTTAGGATAGCAGTTAGTAACAATTTTGGTATTATCTAAGTTAATCAAAATTAAATCCTCAATAAATCTCCATCCGTTTATTAAGTAATTATTAATTATTTTTTTCTCGTAATAATGTAGGAAAATGTTGGCTAAAGCACTTGAAAAAGCTGTACCCATTGGGATACCCTTAACTTGTTTATAAAAATCAATACCATTGAATACATAATTTTCGGTAATATTAAAATTGCATAAAAAAAGCCAGTTATGTTTATTAATTACATTTTCATTTAAATATTCATCATATATATGAGAACAGACATTTATTAATTTCTCATGGGGCAGGTTGGTATATAAATTTTCAAAGTCAAAAGTATTAATTTTATAAATTTTGTTATCTTTTAAGAAATCTAAAATCTTTTTGTTATTATTAATGACAAAACAATCTTCTTCAATTCTACTTAGTATAATTTTTAGGTATTTGAAAAATTGCTTCCCCATGTAGTAATTATAACTGCCTGTACTACAGGTAACGAATCTAAATTTTATTGGTTTTTTGTGAAATTTAACAGTGGGGAACAAATAAGGATACTTTAAAGAGCATGTTTTAATTTTAATTTTTTTAGCGAAAGCTAACAATCTTTTGTCTAGTTCCTTTTTACTTGAATTAACCAAATTATAAGTAGAATTGGAATTATACTCACTAATTAAAAGCTCTTTATAATAGTGCTTACATATTATACAAAAATTGTTTGACGATTTATCTATAACTGTTATAATAAATTTCTCTTTTAAATTTTTTATTTCTTTTTTTATTGATTTGTTAGCATAAAATCCCCGTTCTTTTATTCTAACTTTACCCGTATTATACTTAGTTTTAATTTCTCCTAAGACCCTAATTTTCCATTCATTAAAACCCTCTGGGGGCCAATTATATTTTCGAGATATTTTAGATATAAAAATGTCTAAATCGCGCCCAATAGAAATCAACACTTTTTTATTGTTTAATCTTTCTCTAAGTCTAAATTTTGTTCCCTTTCCCATTAGATCCCTTAATGAGCTAGAGTCTATAATTTTTAAATCACCTGTTATTACATGCCCTTTCTCCGTATCCACATAGTCCTTATAGATTTCTTTATCACAATAACAGTCTAATTTGCTTATTTTATTTAAATTTTTGCTATAGAAATTGTAGTTACAAATATTTTTCTTTAAAGTTGCTGCATAGCTGAATGCAATTGAAACTATTGTATTCTTTAAAGGAAAGAAATCTTTGTTAATCTGCAAAATTTAGGGTAATTTTAGTTTTTCATAGTCAATGTCTAAAAATTTGATAACACAGAATTCTTTGTTTAAATTATTAACATTATTTATTAATAAATCGGTTTTTTCAATATTAAGCTTAAATTTAATAAGATCCAGATTAACACATTTAGTGTAAAAAATTTTGAATTTTAAATCAGCTAGTTTATTATTTATTAACCATTTAATTTTACTTTTTCTAAGACCAAAAATATATTTCCTAATTTTGTGAATGTTTTCATTATTATGATCCAGATTACAATAATTCAACAGTTCCTCAAATATTATTTGAAAATTACCCCCTTTACCTTTACCTCTTTTAAATCTCTTATTACCGTTTTCAGTTTTCAAAAAATCTTTAAAAATATTAAATTTGCTATAGATACATGAGTTGTATATATCCCCATAACCTTCGCCATTTAATTTGCTGTTCAAACCATAAGGAAATAAAGTTTTTAAGTTACAAATGTAAATATTTTCAAGGTCCAGTCTTTTGTTTAAGTCATTAATATTGTCTTCTAGAATGTAGATGTTAATATTATTAAAATTATGGCATTGAAAGTGCTCTAGTTCAAATTCAGAATTCTTATTTTTTATAAAGTTTTTGATGTCAGATCTATGGTTATTAATTCTTAGATTGAGTTCGGTGCTAGTTTGACCTATGCAATTTAAATTACATTCAATACAATTTATAATATAAATTAGGCTTTTATTTTTACAGAAAATTTGTAAGTTTTTGTTTTCACTATTAATTTGTTCTTTGCCAGCCAGCGGACAGGTCCTGCACTTCTTATTTTCACAAAAACGATATTTTTTTTTATATTTTTATCTTTTTTATAACAAAACAGTTGAGTCGGTAGCTTTTTATCCATGGATTCTCTCGACACAAAACTATCCACAGTGCCCCTTATAAAGAGAGAGAGATGGAGAGGGAGACAGACAGAGACTTAGAAAATAATTTTACCTCATTTACATTAATTAACTTAATTATATCATCTTTTAACATAGAGTTAATTTATCACATTATGATTGCGAGTGCTTATGTAATCATCTTTTTGACAATTTATGACTTTTTTTGTTTTGTTGAGAAAAAATTTGTAACGTTTTTGGTTTTTGGATGATATAATATAAAGGGGAAAGGCACTTGTCTAATATAGGTACATTTAAATTTATATTTACGTTACGTTGTTACTTAAACGTTTAAGAACCCCTGGGAGAACACCTCGTAATTGAGGATGAGATGCTTCCGGAATGGTGGTTGGATCTCGCCAGACGGGGAGTACAATAATAGATGGGATTCTGACCGGCCATCGATGACGGGATGTATTTCCTACGGGGAGGGTTGTACCATGGCCGATGATGGCCATTAGGTCTCAGCCACGGTTCTCGTCAGTGTTGCTATTGCAACAGTCTGGTTATTCAGTTTTACGTGATTTATCCGTGTGCCTTCGTGACGGATTGGAAGACAGTAGTATGACTTATACTTCGCTTAAAATCCTGAGTTGATTAGAATAACATCTAGGAAATTCGAAAGTATTTCATATTTTAGTATTATACTGCTCATTGAGTCTTTAAAATTTATATCAACTTCTAATACACCTTTTCATTTTCAAAGTAAAAAATCAACTAACGTAAAAAAATGAATAGTTATCTGAAAATAATTCAAATAAAACTAAGAAATGTATCTTAAATTCACAAAAAATTCATGCAATTTAGACGAGGTGTACTTCGATAATGTTAAGGGATATAAATGGTTCTGATGCAAATATCAAATGGCACGAAGTAAATAAATTAAGCGAAATTTTAAACCATTTATTTACTAAACATACGAACAGAATTATAACAATTATTAATACCAGAATTATAATGCGTAACTATATAAAAGAATAAGTAATTATTTAAAATAACAGAAGAATGAATTATTTCACTTAATCGTTCTTCACGTCACCAACAGCAAATGCAGGAATGCGCAGAGCATTCGAAACTAAAAGTGCAAAAGCCATTTCACAGTTTTAAAATCATAATAATCTGATTGTATGTAGCTTTAAAATATGATTCAATTGGTGTTTATAATCCAAAGACAAACCATCATTTTCTTTCATAATTCTGAATGCACAGAAAAATAATTGTTATAAAAATCATCCATAAAAATAAGAAGAATATCAGTGTTTTAAAAAATAAAAATATATTTTTCGATTTTGTTTTCGAATTACCTTCAAAAGTGTGTCTTATCAGTGTGTTCTCTCTAAATACATTTTTTTGTTTGAAATCAGATAAATATTTAAATATATGTATTGGTTATATTTGTCCCAGTTTTTTTTTTTTTTTCACTGTAACGTTTAAACTATTTATAAAAATTCCTTTTATTACACAAGGTCTAAAAACTTTAATTTTTAAAATTAAATTTTTTAAAAATATTATTTTTAAAAATTAACCTCCACATTGAAGTACTTTTTATAAAGATATTAAGTACACGCATAATTTTTACAAGCCCGACAATACGAGTTAATAAAATTGCTTTGCTGCTAAACTATTATTTCAGGAAATATGTTCTGATATAAACAATAATCATAGTTTTAATTGGACATAAAACAATACAAGCATAAAATAAATTTTGCGTGATAAATAAGCTGCAATTATATGGAAGTTTGTTAAAATATTTAAATAAAATGAAAAAATCATGAGTATTTTTTACCTCTGAAAGTTTCCAATTCATTCATATGCAATACATTGCTTTGTAATGCTCTGTTTTAAATTCAGTTTTCATTATAATAAGATGAATTTATGTTTGAACAAAATCAAAAACTTTCATATAAGGATTTTAAAAAATACACTAAAATTTGGAATTTTTTGTCAGAAGTTACACCCTGCTAAAGTTTCACTCATTTAATCATTTTTTTCTTAATCTATCTGTTAATTTGTATACACAAATTTAATCAATGTGTTTACTTTATCAATGATTTTTATATTTTGTAGTAAATATAACTGCTCTTAATGTAAGTGTGGTGTATGTAATGTTAACACATACACCACACAAGAATTTAAGGAGGCTATTATTTTATGAAGGTGATCTCATGTTTTGCTTAACTGTTATGTTCAGAAAATGATAAAAATGGAAATTATGGATGCAGACTTCTAACATTTTCTTTTATACATCCATCAGTTAAAAAAAGTTTTTAGTTTCCACAGAAAAAAAATTAAAAAAAATGTTGCAAAGCTATCGTTTTATTCAATACCAGCGGGTGACCGAGCTCCGCTCGGAGAAAACAGGTATCGAAGCTAACTCGAAGATTTAAATTTTCAATTGTGATTTATCAAAACAATACATGCCATAAGAAAATTTGTGAAATCTTGGTGAAAAGATAACCGGTTAAAGTGCACCATTGTAAACTATTTTAAACAAAGTTAGAGTTTGGAAAGGGAACTATTCTATACAAAGGTAAAGTAAAGGTAAAGATTGAAGTGTGTTGAAGTTCAATATTTTTGACAAATTTATTTAGAAAAACCAAACATATATACATACATAAGAAACATATTATAAACCTACAACAGCATAAACATAAAACTTTATTAGTTCGCCATATTGGCTATAGATGGCAGCACGTTACCGCTTGAAAATTTAAGTAGCCATTATGGCGAACTAATAAAGTTTGAAAATATCCTATCTGTAACTCCGAACTGCTCGACCGTAGCGCTTCAAAACCGGCGCCAATCGATTCCTCGTGGCCAAAAACCCCAGACCCCCAAGTTTACCGGAGTTTATTAATTCTGGGGCGATTTTCATCTTGGCAACCATTCCTCGTATTATAGTATTAGATTTATATTATTTGTGCGGAGAAATATTTCAAAATGTTGAGAGTGAAAAGCAATTTTGTTAATAATAAGGAATAATTTTCTTTATTTAAGTAATGTGACTCAAAAATTAAACATATTACTCAACCAATGCGAAAATACTATGTAAAAAATATCAAATAGTTTTGCTAATTCCTGAGTAAAAAGTTTGAAATTTTTTATATTGACATAAGAAAATAAAAATATAAAATATTTTTATCAAACTATTATTTAGAATCTGCTATTAGCTCCAATTTATAAAAACAAAGAGGAAACGCTTGAATTTTTTTCGTAATAATTTAAATCTGAAAAATTAAATTCCTAAACTAAATTTTATTTGTTAAAAGATTGTAGTTTTGAGAAGAAAAAGAAATTTGCAAGAAATTTGAGAAAGTTTTAGATAACATGGTTATACTATAATGCAATTACTGCATTCCTTAGCATCACAAAATTTCAAGAGTTTTAAAAGTTTTATGTCAAAAGTTGGCATGAAAGAAAAAATTTTCCACTATGTCTTTACCATCTCATTATCAGCAAGATTTTAATGATGGTAGAAAATATATCTTGTTTTATAAAGAGTATCATCTTTTTCTTTTCGAAAAAGAATATTACCTGGAATTTTATTTTCCTATGTAATTGAAATTCCATTGTTAAGTAAATCATAATGTTTGACTTCAAGATTCTGCATCAGATAAAATGGAGCTGACATTTTTCATTCCTTAATGAGTTGAAATTAGGATTGGTTGAGTTTAACATAAATTGGTTGAAGAAAAAGGATTTTTAATTAACTTTTAAAATCATTTATAAACTTTTTATTCGAATTCTTCTGTATTGGATTGAAATTTTACATTGGACTAAAATATTCATTAAAGAAGTCACTACAAAAAAAATTTCATACATTCATCTTATTATTATAAGTCAGTTAATTTTTAATGTAGTGAGCTGTGACATAGAAACGAATGAATTTAAAAATTGAACTTTTACAAATAGTCAATTCTGCCAGAAATTTAGTAGTATAGTTATGTGGTCTTTTAGTAAAAACGAAATTAAAATAATTTGAATAGTGAAGATTTATTGCAGATAAAAAAATGTTTATATTACTTTCTGAGTCATTTATTATAATATCAACAATAAAATTTGGGTACAAACTTAGCAATGAAGTTCTCCTAAATCTTCCGATATTTTCTTTCTGGCAAAAACATTTTAACTATTGACTTCCAACCGTTGTTGGAAAACGATTGCTATTATCCAACTCCTTTTTTTGCTTTTCTAAGCAAAGTGGCATATTTAAGGTCATATTTTCAATTAAATAATTTCTTTGTATTTGTCTGGATTTTTATGACCCAAGGGCCATGCTTATGACAATGTCGCGCCAAACCAGGTTTAAAATCAGTTGAATGTAAAATAGTTAAAAGCAAATAATGTATAAAAGTATTTAAAAAGCTAACAAGATTTAAAAGAGGACGTCTTAGTATAGGGGTAGCGTCTTTCCCAGTGATCTGGGCATCCCGGGTTAGATTCCGTGTTTGGGCAAGGTTGTTTTTCTTTTGTGTTCTGTGAGGTGTGTGAATGTTCCCGCCTGTAAAAAGGGGCTGTGCAAGCAAATGTGAAGCATGAAATAGCTAAATCATTACTCTTGGCCCTAATTGGCAGTACTGAAAGAACAAGAGAAGCACATTTCGTTTTAAATCGCTGACATATAAGTGCTGCGAGCTCTTAAGTGCCATAAGTAAAAATAACAACAAAAGAGGGGATAAAATGATGTATTCTTTATGAATTCAAAACTCTATCAAAGGGGGGATTATAAATGCAATTTGGGATCTTATCTTGCAATAAAAATAACGGGGTGCTAGACTTTTGTTGAAAATGTAAACTCTTAGCATTGAAATTTGGGCATTCTGATATTATGCATTGTACAGACATTTCAAAATTCCTTGAGAACATACAGGAGGACATTCACCCAGTAAAAATGAAAGTGGGTCAATCTGGTATGCCAAAAATTTAAATAGATTGACAATGCGTCTGATTTTCGATTCTGTAATGAAGACCACAGTTACACATGAAGTTTGATAGCATGTAGTTTATTGTTAGTTTCAAGGTCTCATTGAGTCTGTCATTTGGAATAAAGAATCAATTTAGTGTGATGAAAATGCAAACCGTTTGCATTTAAGCCTTTTACTGGAATATATATAGTCATCGGAATATGCAAAAATATTATAATATTGTAATAGTGCTTAGCTCAAGAAGAAAAAACTATGGTCCTTATCTTATGTTCAAATTTCAATAAAACACCAGTAAAAGACAATTGACTTTTCAATATAATTTAATTTAAATGAAGCCATCATATACAATAGATTTCAGTGGAATCGGGATTTAAATCTGGAATCCTCAGGTTTAAACACCGAGAACTAATCAACAGGTCATATCGCCCTTTCAACATACTAGGAATTAATAAAATAAAATTTCTCAGTTTAATTGTTTTTAATTGGTTTAATAAAGAATTAAGAATTAATTGTCCAAAAATTGTATTCCCCCAAAATTGAATTTTAAGAGGATTTAGATACAAATTAAAACTGTATGAGGAATTATACTTATAATTAATAAACTCAATGTTTGTTAGTTAATTCATGTACAAATATTATTAGATTTATTTCAAATTATACAATTTCTTAAAATGTAAAATACAAGAAGAGAAATAAAGCATTTTTAAGCGTAATTTTTCTTTGTTTATTTTATTAAAAATGTAACTGAAAGAAATATTATTTACTGTAATATCTTCTACATCGATCTGGATAGCTATATTTCAAAAGATTCTTTTAAATACAACAAACATTCAAATATACAATATTTTTACTTAAAGATAAAAAAATTCAGAATAAATAATGCAAATTTAATTATAATTTATGGTAAAGTTTAGGGCATTTCGACTACGTAAGGAAATATTTAATTGAACAGTCAAATTGAAAAACCTATAATATATTTATCAATACTTAAAGTCTAAATTAATTTGCAAATTTGATATGCAATAGCTTCTCAAATCTTTACTAGATATCGTGACTGCATACAAACAATATGAGAGAATAAAAATGAGAAATTAACTAGCATCATTTTAATTTCTTGCAATATTTTTGATTTAGTCATTTTCAAATGAAGTTAATTTTTAATTATAAAAATGAATATACTTATGGCGAAAAATAAATTTTATATTAACGGAAGTATATTCAACATTTAAAAACCATGCTGAGACTTCTAGAGAAATCATAAGGTATTTTATAACAAAATTTAAAAGCTGAAGATATGCTCAAAATGGCTTTAGACAAATGAGATTTTGATTCAACTTCACGGTTGAGTTATTTCTAAAAAGTTTTCCCTTTCCAAAGCATTAAATTCTTTTTCCTTTTTCTTTTCTTAGTAAAAAGTTTGCAGTGCCATCTGCAATAATTCAAAATATAAATTCTTTTCAACTCGAAATTGAAGATTTTTTTTTAAGTCCAGATCTTTATGAATCCATTAATAAATTAAATACAATCAATTGAGGACGTGAAATTCATAAAAAGAAGATCTTGAAACAACAAAAAGAAGACGGTAATAAAAGGAATAACAATGTTGTGAAATTCCCTGATTAATAAAATTCGATAAGTTATGTATGTGAAAAATGTAGCATGTGATAAATTATTACGAATATATTTTTCTACTTACACTTTTTCTTTAAAATAAAAAATTTTCAAAAACAGACTAGGTGAAAAAATGATTGGAAATATGATAATATAAGATAAAATAAAGAAAGGATCATAGATGAATTTTAATATTAATTTATAAACATTTAGTCACAAGATATGTACATAGGAAAGAGTAATCAATAAAGCTGCTAATAAATTTTAATACAATCCGTGATGCGTTAAACTGAATGCATTTGATACATCTAGCCAGGGGCGGATTTCGAATTAGGCACTCTAGATAGCTGCCTAGAAGACAAGAGTACGCCTCAAGCAAATCGATTATAACACTTTATCAGCTGGCAATAAACCTTTACAAATTCTGTAGAATGATAACATGTTAAAATAATATTAATAATTTTACAAGTAAAAGCGATGAATATGATCTCGTTTATTAAATGTATCGTGTTTTATAATCATTTAAATTGATAAGGTTACTAGGTTCATTAATTTAGTAATAAATTAATTAATTAACTATTTCTTTTATCTATAATTAACTAATTAATTAAAAATATTTAGGTCAATTATATTGCATGCAAACACAGATACTAGTCAGTTTGGAATCATACAGATAAATAAACCAACTTCTTATACTTAGTAAATTGAAATTTTAAAATAAATTATTAACATGTTGCAAATGTACTAAACATGAAAATCTATATAAAAGAGAGGATCCATAACGTGCTTTACATTGGATCATCAACTACCTAAATACATCCTTGTATCTAGAATAGGTCAGAAAAGAAGTTAATTATTTGTAGCAATCCTTAATTTACTTTGTTCATATAAGATAATAATAACATACAAATAGTTGATTAATAATACATAAATAATACGCTTAGGATTACAGATTTCTTGCTCTTTATTATATCAAACTGTAGTAGAAATGCTACCCAGCGTAAATCCAGCTTCTCAAGTTTGGAAGAGCCAAATGTCTGTAACACCACCAAAAACAGCTGGAAAAGACGAAACTGATATCGCATTCCTATCCAATCATATTGGGTCATCCATCACGGTAATGGACCAATTGAAGACCGCTCTTGTGTTATACATCATCATAAATTACAGATAGGAATCTTCTGAAGCGGATAGATTATTGTGAGATTTATTTTTTTTCTCGTTCACCGCAACCGTTATCATCATTTGTGACAACTCAACAACCAAAGATTATCTGCAAAGTGATATGTGGTTTGAGGTGACAAAATCTAAGACCATTCGTATTAAGGTGTCTAAGGTAAAAGTCTGTATTACTTTAAAAGCTGCAATATCATCTTAAAAAATGAATTCCTGTGCTATTTATATAAATATATATGTTTACATTGTAATTTACAAGAGATCTTCACCGAAATGCATTAATAATTAAATTATCTCTACATCGCCCCTTAACGTTATGTCTCCATTTGTAGAATAAATAAAACCATTAAAATTTAAGAAGACTAATAAAGAACGTAATTTAATTAAGAAGTTAAATTAAATTAATGATTTAATTAATTTTAATTAACACAGTTTAATTAATATATTAATTTAATTAGCAATTTAAAATTAATTATTTAATATAATTAATTCATAATTTTACTAAATTAAAAAAGCAGAATTATACAAAACTTTTATGACACTAAAATATCCTATTTTACTTCAGAAAAATATTAAAATTTGTATTTCATAAAACCAAAAAACATCTGATTTCCAGTTTATGAATAAAATATCCTATTTTAAAACCCCTCACCCTCTATACTGGGCCTTTTCTTCGTCTGCTTCTTATGCCTAGAGATTAAGTACCTTGAGTTCAAGCAGTCTGTAAAACTGCCCTCAAATCAGTAACTAAATTTATCAGTGAAAGATTGTCCTGTTATTTCAAAAAAATTTCTTTGCAATTGTAAATGTTATCTCACCATATAATCGATGAACGAAAATCTTAAAAATTTGTCTGTGTAAATTTTAGTATAAAATATATTTCTATGTGAAAGCCAATATTCATTCTGAATCTTCTTACATTTTATTCTAGTTTTAAAAATGAAGTTTCCTAACAGAATTTAAGTCATTGCAAATATTTACAATCACTCATAAAATATTTAAAAGATTTATTTCAATACTTAACCAAAAAATACTAATTAAAAGTATCAGTCTTTTAGAAAAGGTTTCATAGAAAAGTTGTTTATCATTCATCAAAAAGGAACAGTGAAATTTTTAACAGTCTTTCCCCGCAAAACGTGTGCAACCTTAAATTGATCTCACCTCTTGAATAATGGACATTGCCTAGACATATAATTCCAGAATTACTTAGTAGAATAATGATTTCTATAAAAAGGGTGTTCTGTTTATCATAGCTGCAATTAATAAAAATAAATTGACCTAGTTTGGAACCACGCATTTAATATGTGGTCACGCAAATTGTATTTCAAATGCAAAGATTGGTTTAAAATGCGTTCAAAACTTCTTCTGTCTGCCTTCACGTTCTCAGAATCGCAATGAGTAAGGATGAATATTTAACATTTAACACCACACCTCCGTTTCTAAGGCTCGTATGACTCTTTTACGGTTTGTTACAGATGTAAATGGACTTTATTAAACAAAAATAATACACAATTAATAATATGATAGATACAGTCAAATGACAAAAGACGAAAACATATAGATAACAAGAAATGATGAAAACTAGAATGAAGAATATGGGGAATACTATGAAACTGAATAAAGGAACATAATAATGCACAGCATGACTGAAAATATAAAAGTATTATAAAAGATGGTTACTTAAGTACATTACAGATTTAATATGAATAAGATGCGTAGTGTATTAGATGATACCCTCAAAAATTGATATGATTAATCTAACTACAACAGTTCTCCATGATCAATTACGAATCTAATCATATTTAGGATTTTTTTGGAAGATGAATTACTGAGTACTATTTTATACCAGCAAGTATGGATATGGAAATCATTTAAAACTTAAACAATTCTGTGAGACTAGTGGAATTAATATTTAAGGGATAAGGGGGCATCAGGGATGAAAAGAGTACAAGCGAACATTAGTTACCATGTACAAAAGTAATTCGATCAGTTAGTAGAAGATTATTCTAAGCAAAAATTAAGTGTGGGAAATTTTACAATAAAACAGTTTTAGTAAAAAAACAAAATATTTTTTACTAATGTTTATTACATCATCTTTGAATTAAAAGCCATGAACACTTTCCAAAAAAAGATTTTAGGACAGAAATAGTCATCTAAAATTATAGCATAATCTGAGAAATACATGATAAAAGCAGTAATAAATACATGCGATTAAAAGATGTTCACAAATGTTGCCATTTATGCTCTATTCATTGCCTACGTGATTTAGAGCTTCAATTATTTGTTGTCTTCAATTATCCAAAACCTCCTAACGAAAACAGAATCATGTTCTCACTTGTTAATATATCAAACGAACGTTGAGTGTAAGAGTACTCATTTTTTAAAAAGGCACCTTTTATCTAGACTGCTTCTTTTTGGTGCCAAATCACCCTCATCAGCACTATTCTATGTGCACATAAATTACCAGAATCAAATCAAGTCCTATGATGTCATATTATAATAAAAAACAAAATGTTTCTTTTTATCTATTTTTTAATATACTCTGTAACTTTAACTATATTTATTATTCATCATCTAAATAGTAGATAACGAAAATAATTCTTCGCTTTCAACAATGGAAAAAATAGGGTAATTAAATATTTGAATACCCAAAGAAAGATAATTTCCTTGCTATAATGAATATTAAAAAATGTACAAAAAATATTTTTTTTAAAAATTGTCAGAATAGAAAGATAAACAACACAATGGTGAAATTAATATCATTAAAAAAGACAATATTTAAAATTTCACAATCAGATAAATATCTCTCTCGTGGAAAAATGTTTTCGAAAATTATAAAGGAGAAGTCAAAGCCAAACTTAATACGTAATTCATTGAATTTGTAATTGAAAATTTCAAAAACGCACACTTGCGTTTATATTCCAGACTTTTAAGATAATTTAGAAGCTGAGAGTATTAGAGTAAAAGTAAGAGTTATTAAGTTGTATTAAGGTTTTATTGTATTTTAATTAAGGTATTTTAAGGTTTAAAAAATTCAGATATGTAGTGAAACAACAACAAAAAAATACACACTGAATTTTAGTCCAAAACAATTTTGAGTGCGATATAATTAAAATATATTGTAAAATAGAACTACTCTTTGATAAAAAATAGTACTCATGTTTCTCGATCTGTTCTGTGAGAATATTAACCTTTTATCTACAAATTTATAACGTCTTAATTAGACAGAACATCATCGTTAGAACGTTATTATTTCGAATTTTTGTAAAAGCACAAAGTTATTCATTATTTTAGTTATTGAAGTATTTCCGAACGATTTCTTTCATAGAAACTGATTAGTTTTAACCAATTCCAGTTTTTAATATTAACATTCAGTAATTCGATAAACCTGTTCGCACACCTCACTATAAGAGAAGTGTTTAAAATCTAAAGAGATAAATCATATATCAGTGTAAATAAATCAATAAATATATAGAATATACTATTCAAAAAAAATTTAAAAATTTGTTATCCTAACTATCGAGGTCGTATTTACCCTACAGTAAAGAATTATGTTGAATGATTAATCATATTTTTCTTTATTAACATTGCTAAATGACAACAAAATGGGTTGCATTCAATTTTCTTTAATATTCAATCTTGCCCTCTGGCATCTTGTAGTGACATCAAATGCCGTTGTCATGCCTACACTCAAGCTATCATACGTTAATATGCCCTGGAATTTATGCAAACATTTAGCTCTCAATCATATCGACGTCAACACATACGATTCTCTGAGTACTATTCACTATTGATCCTCTAATTATTTGCAGCTCAATGGTTATTCATGGATGTGATTTGGATCAGAGAAAAAGAAGATATCAGAATTCTTTGCCTTTAAGCCAAAAATGGTTGAGTAATTGCAAATTTATTGATATCTTTTATTTTATTGAATACTAAATACAACAGAAGTAAAGTAATCGTCAAAAAAAAATTAGAATTTGGGTTTTAGCTTAATCTTCATGCTTCTTACCTCTCTGAGTTACGAAATAAAAAATTTTGGTATTAGTATGCCTTTTAAAAATAGAATTCCCAACCATTGTGAGCTAGATAAAGGAAATGTCCTATAAAATCGCATTTTTTAAGTCAATAAAATTTTGAAAGGGATTGAAAATCATTTTAATTGTTAGTTAAATCTCTTAATTTGTTTAATTGTTTGAGAAAAGTTATTACTTATTTTGGCATTTGCCATGGATAAGCCTGCTGTTACAAAGACAGCAATTTAAGCCGATAGGGAGCATGTCTTGTTTTAGTAACGTAAACTTTGGACAAGAGTACCTATTTGCCACTCCCGCATCACACATTCGCTTGCACAGCCCCTTTTTACAGGAGTACACATTCACAAAGCTCACAAATAGAACAACTATGCTCGAACCCATGACACTCATATCATGGAGTAAACGCGCCACCTCTATTCTAGGGTGCCAAGACTTCAATAACTATAAAAAGCTATAAGATGTAGCTATAAAAAGCAATAAAATTAATTGCACAAATTTAACTTATAAAATATAAATTATTATCAAATTTTAAACTAAATCTATTAAACATCTATCTGTCTATCAGTTGGCTCTTTCAATCACATGTAAACTCAATATTCATAAAAACAATGACTTAAATTAAAGAAATTCGATCTTTTATCCTGTGACTTCAAATGTAGATCCTTGGCAAAAATGTTGGTTTCAATAGATTGAGAAAAACATTCAAAACTTCCATGTTTCTTGATAGATTCAACAGAAACTTATTTATGATTTATCTGTTCACTAATGGAAGGCAAAATAATCATGACACTACACCATTTCGTAATCTTATGCGGGTTGAAGGATTGGAAAGTATGTGGAAAAGTTTCGGGGTAAACATCTACCTCTGATTAAATCGATGACAAATATATATTTACTAAAAAAATTTCCTATTAGAATACATCAATCACCGATTTCAAGTTAATAATCATTGAAAAGTTTTTAATTTCTCTTTTCTTATCAAACTTAAATTCCTTAAAAATTAATTTTTTCTGGAAATATAACCAAATTTGTAAGACTCGCTTCAAATTTATAAACTTACAATTTTGCAATCTGTTTTTTATTCACTCTCTGATGTGCAAAATTTTAAAGAATTTTTTACTCTGTTGCATTATCGATGACTACACACTACTATCATTACTTCTTTTATTTCAAAATTAAGTGATCAGTTACTTTATTTATAATATTACATTCATGCCCTGTATTAAGATGAGATAAATTTGAATTTTAAATTCTACAATATCTATGCGTATGTGTTTTTTGTGTGCTCTTTGAAACATTTAGAATAATAGAAGTCTACATTTTAAAGAATTATAAATAAGACACAAAAGCTTATTATTATAAAATTTTACTTCAGTAAAAATAATAAAATTATTTAATTAAAGTTATTAAAGCTTTATTAAAGTTTTAAACTTTAAAATAAATCTCTCTAATAAGATATGTTTCAAAATAACGTATTTTCTATATAGTAATTATATATATTATGATTGTATTCTTCTTTACAAAGACTAAGTAAATTATTTTTCAAAAGTGACATAAACAAGAAAGTCGAATGATAAACAGACAGAAATTGATAAACTAAAAGATTATTGAAATATATTTAGACTACTATTTCATATCTATTTTAATGTAGATATGAAATAGTATTCTCGATATATTTCAACCAGCTTCTATCTTATTGATTTGTACTGTTGTTATGATAGAAACGAAATACGTACTTCGCTTTATAATTTAAAATATACTTTTCAAGTAAATCAAAATAAATATACAAGTAAATATTCATTTACACGTAGATATTCTTTATAGGTATTTACAAAATAAAGACTGTAAAATTCTGTCATTTCATAAAGCAGAAAAGTCGAATAAAAACAGAAAAAAAAACCTTTATTTCAATTCATTTCTCTCAGTTGGAAATTAAACCCTTATTTGCCACAAAATAGCTCTTTAAGAATTGAAAATAAACAAAATAAATTTTGGAAATAAAAGTATTTGAAATATAACATGCCTTTCATCTGGTCTCAATATAATTTAAATAAAACTCGGAAAATAAACTAACCTCTTTCAAAATTCTATTTTATATTATACTTTAAGGAAATAACTTGGATATTTATATGTTTACATGATCTTCACTCCAAAGTTTAATATGAGAATTTTTCTCAAAATACAGATTGAAATCCTCTATGTTTGCTTATTAAAAATATATAAGAGTACTGAAATGAAATGGCACAAAAAAGTATTCAAATATTTGAAATGATACAAAAGTAAATAAATAGTAGGGATATAAGATCTATTACAATTTGGCAGCGAAATAAAACATAAAACAAAACATCAGTTTAAAGTGCAATGCAATTATTTTTAAGTACATTAATTTACAATTTTTGAGTTATAAAATTATAATTTATTATATTCAAACAGAAATTTTAAGTTAAGCTGACTTTGTATATATAATGAATTCATACTACTCAAAGTTTCAGCTAAATTTTACTTTTAAAAATAGACAAAAATTGCATTAAAAAAATTCGTTCTGAATTTTAAATGCATTCTGATCAATCATTTAGACAGGGTTGAAATTAAAACAAGGCATCAGTTTAAACGTCCTCCTTATTTTTACATGGTCTTTCCTGACCCAAGTCTACGTTTTGTAAGACCACTTGCGATGGATTTTCGGCCACCCTTATTCTATTTTTAGCTCAGTTGAATGGATTGACCCTGTAGCTTCCTGTTTTGGTGGTGGAGGGTCTAATGCCACTTATTCATACCAAACCGGAATGAGTGGAGTTCTTTCGAATTAAGGCAGAGGTGTGCGCCTTTTGTTGTTAACGACCACCGTTAAGATGAAAGTGCGACTTTGCTCGAACACACATGACACAACCCTTTTTAGGGGGTGGTCGAACGCATTCATCAATCCACAAGTCAGAATTTAGATCCAAATCAGAGACTGATTCATCTCTGATTCAGCACCCCCAAAGATACCATTTGTTATGGGAACTTGGAGAACTTTGCGGTCACGACATATTTAACGTGCCCCAATTGTCATTGGCCAACAAAGCGGTCTTTGGTACCTTCAACGAGCACTTCAACCGTTTTCAGCGGATGCGTGGTCTCTAAAACCGTATCTCCCTGTTAGTTTCTCAGAGCTCTCCCAAGGCTTAGCAGATGGCGCTCCTTAGCTGTCCTCGAAACGTCATCCAATTTGCTGATTCTATTACTTTTAAGTCCTCCAGACATTTTCAAATAGAGTAAAACAAGATTTTAGTTATAAGAATAACTGTACAGAAGAATTTTGCGATGGAAGTTCGTATTCAACTGATTCTGTTATGTATGTTCAAACATAATTTTTCTAGTGGTAATGTGTTTTGAAAAAATAAATTTAATTTTAAGGCAACAACAGGGAATTTTTGGACATTCAGCGTAATTTTGAAATTTTTATATTCCTATTTATTTACTTACATTTTATGAAATCTGCTATTAAATTTATGTTTTCCGTGATAAATTATTAATTATAACATGCACAAGTAAGAATTTATTTGTATATAAGAGTTTACAGTTACAGAATACTTTTATTTTGTTTCTTTTCTGGGAAATCATTCGTGTAATTGATTATTACATTGCTCTCGAGATATATGTGCTCATTAATTAATTTTTATATCATTTACGCAAGTATAAAAGATAAGAGACATCAACATTTTGAAAAATAATCTTTCAGCTTTTATTCATTCCTTTCATTCACAATAGGTCATCGATACATTTATTGCAGCATTGCAAAGATAACTTCATCTGCATGAGCAACACAGATCATTTTCAGTCTTTCTCCTTTTTATAAGGAAATAATTTGAGAAATATAAGTGCTAAAATTTAGTAACAAAGGGCAGCGAATCCTTTTATTGAATATTGTTATATAACTTAAAATTATGTAACAATGCTATTCTCATTAAAATATTTGGAAGTAAATAATCAAAGGTTATAATTTTCTCCTCTTAAAATCTTAAATCTTATTTATAATTCTTTTTCTTTCCACTGGTTTTTTTTTCTTTTTAAAATATTTTTTGAAAAGTGAATGGATATTTGTTTCCAATCTATATTTATGCATTTGTTTGGAATTTTTTTTTGGAGAGAGAGTATGAGTAATTTTTGTCATTGTTGGACTGGAAATATTCTGTTCCTATGAAATAAAAACGTACACAAATCACATAATCGCATGATATATGGGACGAGCTTGTTTTTGAACTGTTTGATCTGGTAGAATTTAGATAAATGATACTAATTTATTAGATTTTTTTTAAAAACCTCCCTAAATACCCTAAAACTATTTTATAATATTTTCTTTTTTATAATTTGGAATAATTGAAACTAAAGAAAATCAAAATAGATACAACATCATTCGCTATAAAAATAACGGTAAGAAAAAAAATTCTAGAACAGTCGAAATCAAAGACCCAAATTAATAATTAAGTAAAGGTTATTTGAATAATCTTTGAATTTTATAAAAAATATCTAAAATATAAAGAAAATTTTATTTGTAAACAATATAAAAAATTAGTTTTGATCTCAATAATACAAATGTGTGTGTGTATTTAATTATTTTTAATATGTGCTTAAAAAAATTGTCGAGTGCTTGATTCTCAGGCTCCGAGAAAAGGGATAAAAATCCCTAAACCTCGCAGCTTTCTTTTTAATGATAAGATTTTCTTTAAAAACTAAATCCTTATCAAAATCTTTCAGTGAAATTATAAATAAATGAATCCCAAATCATTTAGTGATAAGCTTTGCTCTTGTCTTTTTTACATATTACTTTTGTCATGATGTGAGTAGTTGCATCAATAGAAATAATTCAAGTTCAATCCAAATGTTTCTTAAATTTACAAACAATGCAACTTATAAAGAAGGGCTCCTGTATATTACCGTAAACAGTGACAAACTTGCCGAGTCTTTTTACGCTGCAAATTTGTCACTAAGCTAAATCACTTACTCTTGCTAAGAGTTTGTCATTTACATCTAAGTTCTAAAATCAAGCAATAAATATGCCAATGATTTCATCCTATAAAGAAGACATTCTTCAATACCTTTATTTGCAGTTTAATCCTCAGCATTTGTTAAAAACTTTAATCAGTAGTTTTGTTTTTAAACTGCTGAATAAGTGTTTTCGTTAATCAGAAGAATTATTATGAAATGTCATTTCAGTCATAAGTAAGAAAAATTAACAATTTTTTAACTGTCATAATAATTTAACTTAGAATATATTTTAGATTTAATTTTTCCTTTTTGTATAATAATATAACTTGGGCAAGCTTTCACCAGAAATCTGAATTTAAAATTAACGAAGCAATTTTGTAATGCACGCCATGTAATGTAATTAGATTTGAATTTTATAATAGAATGAAAATAGTCAAGTTGCAATTTTAGTGCAGCATGAATTTTTCGTCCGACTGACTTAGACCAACATTTAATATGGTTTACACAATGTTGCTGCCAGAATTATGAACGGAACTTTTACTGTCCGATCTTCTTGTATTTTTGAACTTATCATAATTTTCATTGGGACAAATGATATCGGCAGTGAGCTTTATACATTCGCTTTCCTATTTGTATTGTTAAAAGCAACCTAAATAATATCTTTCTTTCAAAGATACTATTGTTAAACAGTGAATAGATTTATCACAAAATCTGTCACACAAGCATCGTGATAAAATACGAAATTCAGAGAAAAATTTATCAGTGCAGAAAGCTTTCATTTAAATATAAATGCTGATTAGTTTTTCATCAAAAGCCTCATTTGTAATTTATGAAAAGGAAATTCGAATTCCTGATTTTATTAATTATTCAATGCTAATAATATCTGAAATAAAAATAATAACCTTCAACGACTTTTTAATTAAACTAAATTATTAATGAAAAAAGAAATAAAATTTCATACCCATAGTATTTTGAAAGAATCAATTTTAGCCAAAAGCTGTTTCACAAGAAATCTCTTTCACCAACAAACGGTTGCAAATGATAGTTAACTTTGAATGTTTTATGCTGAGTTGAAAAATTTTAAAATTTATTTATTAACTCGTCTATATATTTGATTTGATTTTATGTTATTGCACTTTAAAATTCAAGAACGGACGCACGAATTTCACTATTAAATGCAAAATACATGCTAAAATCTCTGATTTGCAATGTATTTTCCTTTCTGTAAATACTTTGTGCCTCCTTACCTTATCATTTAAAGAAATGCGATTATTCTAAGACTTCAGTTATGATTTGCAGAATTATAACCTAATTAACGAAAAAAACAATTTAATATTAGTTTGGTCTATTAAAAAGATGAACTTTAATTATTCCACCTAACAATTTTTTTCTTGTCAATTTTTTACCATCCAGAACCGCATTGTTTATAAAATACAAAATGATTCCAAGTGTTCCTGATATTTGTTATTCTTTTAATAAAATTTTAATTTTTAATTTTTTTATCTATTTTTTCCATCATAGAAATGGAGTTGTTTACGAAATATCCATGCATTTCTTGATGTATAGTTACGAAAGCTTGTGCTGTTGAATTATATTGATAAAAAATAATGTTATTTTTAGAATTATCTATTAGTTATTTAATTAAATTACTTTTCTATACAAATAATATTATTTTAAGATTTATCTATTAGTTCTTTAATTCTATTACATTTTCATAGCATACTGATGATATCAAGTAGATTCAAAATTGAAAATTTTAAAAACATTTGTAATGATGATTTCTGATTTCTACATTAAAATATTTGAATTAAAAAAGAAGAAAAATTACAAAAGTTTTCTGCGGCTCTTAAATATATATTTTTTATTTTTAAAGTACTTTCTTTTAAGCATATTTGGATAATCCCCGATACATTTTTTTACTATTCTATGAATATTTAGCTCTTTTAAATTCAATACTAACAAAATAATACAGGTTTCGAAAAAATAAGAATAATTTTATGAGGTTATTAATCACAAAATGAAAATTTTAGTGTTTTGAGGCTTCACGTGTATGCGACTGTTGCCGACGAATTAAATTATGAAATTTTGGTTTTTATTCTTATAGTCAAATTTTTATTTAAATTGATATAAGCAATATTGTAAAAGCTTTAGTGACTATAAAAAATTAACAGTCTTAGTTAAATTTGGCTGTAAAGACAGAAATTCGTTGTCCTTAAACAAATGCAAAACAAATGCTTCAGTAGTTAAGGGAAATAGGAAGAACCTATTAGAAGACACATTATAACATAGCAGGCTCAGACACCCTTATCTATAGTTTGACATATATTCCATCAGCTGTTAATATTAAATCAAATTTATCAAAGATGATTAACATAACAGCAATTTTTTCTATTTACTGCGTTTCTTAGCATGAGTGGTATATGGTGACAAAACCAAAGAAACGCCACCAATTTGTTATTTTATTTTTTATTCCGTCAGAGATGACTTTTAATAAGAAAACTGTCTTTTAAAATCATTACGGTAGAAGAAGGTCAAGACAAAAAGGATTAAGATCTTACTTCAAAGCAAAGACGGCCTTAAATCTTCCTTAGTTCTTTACGATTAACTATTATCTTTAGTTTCAACTCAATACCTTGCTGTTTATCGATAAAAATAAGAAAATAAATATACCTGATTAACGAATTATGTGTCATATAACTGGTATTTTGTTAATTAGTGACACATGTGAGCCTCATAAAATTATAAGTCTTAACCTCCAAAAGCAACAAAAAAGTTCAACATAATTCTGAGGATGAGATGGCAGTGTTTATCAGGCAATATTGTTATCAGAATTTCTATAATTAAGCAATCAACCTTATTTTATTTCTTTTAATTTTTTTTATTTCACCAAATATTTAGGAATTATTGGTATTTATGCTATTGTTTATCCTGGTTTTTGAAATTGACATTAAAATTCTTAAATAAAATGAGAGAGTAAGTAATTTTGAATATAGCGAAGTAAATGAAATCTAAATATTGTAAAAAACATTAAGAAGTTAAAACTTGATAATTAATATGATATTTATTTTTAAGAAATATACACAGATCATATCGAAAGCAAAAAGAAATTTAATTTTACTTGCATGAATTAATTTTGTGATACCAGTTATAACATAGAATGAATTTACTACATAACGAATGTAACTGCTAGTGAATCTCCCCTTTGACATTTCATGCTGTAATTATGTTGTAAACAAAAATACAAGTTAAAAGAAAAAAAATGTTGATAACTTTCCTCATGTTCTCTAATTTAAATCCTGCGAAATTATGAAGTCGTGAAACAAAACACAAATTAGCATTTTTACTATAAGGGTACCATTTAAATATTATTTATTTAAAAAAAAAACTTTACGGAATATTTTGTTGCCACTTCGTATAGAAGTCATGTTTTGTTAATTCAACTGAAACAATTCGTTATTATTACTGCTAATCGGCCATTACATCAATTAATAATTACAGCTTAGCATTAATAATAATCGAATATTCACATTGATCGCAACCTATCAATTTCGGTTGTTGTTTATTATGGCACTTTTCATAAACATGCCTACTGACAAAATGAGCAAATTTAAGCCAAGAGAGGGTCTCTTATTTTAATAGCATTATCTAGGACCAAGAGTAGTCTTAACCACTCATGAGTCACAGCCCTTTTTTATAGAGCGGATTCATTCACAGATCGTAATTTAGATCTGAATTAGAGAACGATCAAGATCGAAACAGTAACCCAATAACATTGACACTCACCGAAAATCCCCTTCATCATCAAAATATTGAATTTTTATTTATTTATTTATTTATTTTGTATATGCGTATGATTTTGTATTATATTTTTTATTCTTATTAAATATTCAACGTATATTTTATAACCGACAGGGAATCCTACAAATTACATATTCGGGGATATTCTGAGGGGAAGGAAGGTAATAGTGCCTCAGTATGAAGAACTTAGTGGCGACGACATATTTGTACGTTCACCTTTCGCCTGGGATGAAGTCAAAACCATGGAATGCAAATACAAGGCCCTACAGATTAGGCTATCTCGATTACCAATTTCAATGGACGATTTTTTTTTTACTTATTCTCTCCATTTTTCTTCTTTTGTAACAATTTATTTTCAAAACTGTTTGGCATTTGTAAAAATATTTTTCCCCATTTTTCTTCAGCTAAATAATATTTCAAGTGCACTAATTTTTCATGCAAAATCAAATTAATTATTTGAATTTTAAGTGATACTGTATTTTAAACAATACAGCTTTTAAAATAGTAAATTTTTTGCACATGTATTCAAATATTTTTCAATTACATTCTTCAAAACTGTAAAATATTTTGCTAAAAAAAGTCCTTTTTTCCTATTTTAATAACTCTACTTGGTAATAAGGTAGTTGTACTTATCATTCCAATATTTTTATTTTTTCTCTGTAGTGTAAATTTGAATAATCTAGACAGAAAAGAGAAGAGGAAAGGATGAGGTACGAGCGATGTTTAATTTTCAGACGAATTCTTTTATTTTTGCAAACTAAAAAATTTAAAATTCTCTGTTATTTTAAGTTTTTTCAAGGAAAATTTCAAAACTGCTTGTATTTTTCCTGTTTAAACGATGATTTTAAATTTCGTGGCAATTCTATTTGTAGAATACATTAAAACTTTTTGCAAATTATAGAGTAAAAATTTGCATTTAAATTTTTATGCGTATAAACTGAAAAACAAACATTTAAACTAGTTTCTTGAACTAATATTTAAAAATTTTTGTTAGCGCTATTTAAAAACATTAAATGATAAGCGCTTAATTTTTATTGATAATTTACATTAGAAAAAAGCCAAAGGTGAACAAACATCAAAAAATAAATATTATAGTTTTCTAGAGAAATCTTTATTTTTGAATAAATTCTGAAAGTTTTAGACAGCAAAAATGTTTGGTAAAACAATTAGAGAATTCGCAAAACTTCAAAATTAATGTCAGAGTTTTTATATCAAGAAAGATCATTTTTTCCATTTTCTTTAGCATCGCATCATCAACATAATTTTAATTCGATTAGAAAATATGTCTTGGCGTATAAAGGATATTACTTTTTTTTCTTTTATAATAAAAATATGAATTGAATGTTGTTATTTTCTTTGATGTAATTAAAAATTCTTTTCTAAGTAAATGAGAAAGTTTCGATATAAGATCTTGAATCAGATAAAGGGGTATTGACAGTTTTCATTCTTTAATGAGTGAATGAAAGAAGACAAAACAAAGCGAATATTTAATACAAATATATAGTTACTAGTTACAAGCTATGGTTACTATACAAATATATAGCTATAAACAAGCAAGAAAGATGCATAGGTATGTTAATAAAACAGCTTATAAATTATTGAAACAATCTGACATTAAAAGGTAAATTTGTTATGATGTAATTATCCAGAGATGGATTTCCAATTATGAATTATAAATAAATGCCTACTGACACTAAACTAACAGAAGATGACAAGAAAGTTCGTTATAACCTCGCTGCCAAATAAATAAATTTGTAAAAAAATTTATAATTTGACTGATAAAAATAGAATAATAAATTCGTCAATTATAATGGATTAGGTTTTCATATGTTTTATTTTAGTAAGTTAATTATTATAAGATGGATAAAAGAGACCATCTTCTTAATAATAGCAAGCCCAAACACGGATGTCTACCAAACAAAAATCCTATTAAATGAATAAACATATATAAATATTCAAAATTAACAAAATTAAAGAATGAAATAAAATGAATTATTAATATCTTAAAAATGTACTGAAGTAGAAAATACATTACAGACTTATTAAAGAGGGAACTCATAACGTGATTATCTTTATTGAGGATTAAGTATTTCATTCTTAAGTTCACAAGATACTTATATCCACCACTGTAGCTAGCTTATATCCGAAAGCAACAGTAGCAGAGATTGATGGATTATTTGTTACAATTCTTAATTTGTTACAATCATAATAATAACACGATGTAAGTAGATGTTAGAAATATATTTTAAGGCTGGATATTTTATGCCCTTGCATAAAGCATACTGTGGTAGAAACGTTATCCTACAGTAAATACACCTTATCAAGTTTATAGGTGTCAAATGTCTCAAACATCACCAAAAACAGCTCAAAAAGACGAAGCTGATATCGCATTCTTATCCAATCATATTTGTTCATCCATCACAGTAATGGACCAATTGAAGACCAGTCTTATGTTATACATCATCATAAATTATAACTCGGGGTTTTTTGAAGTGGGAATTCACCACCGTAGACGATATCATCATTTAATTCAAGAACAATTCAATTCAAGATTCAAGATAGCAATTCAAGAACAAAAGATATTACCTGCAAAATTTGTGTAGTTTGAAGCGGCAAAATCCTAAGAACATTCTTTAGTAAAAGTTGGTATGTCTAAATTAAAAATCAATGAAAGCACTGACTTTAAATCTGCATTATCGTTTAATTTTTTTGAATTCCTGAGGGTTACATGGATAGCATAAGTATGTTTATATTTAATTGACAAAAGATTTTCACTGAAATGCATTAGTGATTTTAGAACCTCAAATGATTTTTTAATGTAAGATTATACAAACCAGTACGTTTTTATGAAATTTGGATTAATTTTAAAATATTAATCTTCCTTCTGGGAAAAAGTAAGCCATTAAAAATTATAAGAACCATTGAAAAAATAACTCGTAAAATTAAAAGCGGCGAATTAAACAGAGCCTCAATAAAAGTAAAATACTATATTTTATACCCATAAAAATATTTGAAATATGAATTTTATCCTCAACAAATAAGTGCATACTCGATATGATTTTTAAACTTTTTGTCAAAATTTTTCAACTTATATCGTGTGTTTCTTTGCTAGAGCGTAAATTGTAAGCAAACGAATTCATAATTTACAAAAGTAAACCATAAAAAAATTGCTGTAAATCACCATTTACTTCTGGATCAAAGAACCTATTTCTATTTTAACGCTTTAAATTTTACTCTAGTTTGAAAATTCTATCATGATAGAAATTAAATCATCTGCAAAACATTTAATTACTCATAAATGTAAAAAATATTATTATCTTTATCTTAATGCGGAACAATAGAAACACTGTCAGGTCTTTTCTGAAAACAGTTCACAAAAAACATATTCGTCATTTATCAACATGGAAAGAACAAAATATTAGTGATCTTTCTGGTTAAAATTAGGGTACAACTTTGAATTCATCTCTAGAGGCACAATTTTATCTCTTAAATTATGTGCATCTCCTTTTTACAGGGGAGCTCTTTCACACACCTCACAGATGGAACACAGGGAATCAGACCTGAACCAATACTCGAACCAGGGACTGTCGGATTACGTTGAAGACGAGCTATCCCCTAGTTCAGGACGCTAGTTCAGACATTTGTTCAGAAACGTAGCAACAGACGGACACACATACATCATCTTTAACATTTCAAAGTAGATATTTCTAACTATCAGTAAAAAAATCTTGTTTTGGACAATAACCTTTATTTATATCTCCTGATCTGTTCTATGCGCATAATAAGACCACAAAAAATGTATAAAAAGTTCTTACATGAACATAATAGTTTTTCAAAAAGTTCATTCATTTCCAAATTTTTTTTATCTTACTGCACAAAAATAATTACCTTAGCCTATAATAAACAATCACTTTATCCTAAATTGACAATAGATTTAAATAAAACGCATCATATTTAATTCACTTAAATGTCAGCTTCTCCAGCTAACAACTTGAGAATGTCACCATTATCCGCTGTCATTCCTAATCAAGCTCATGTCGTATGCTGGAATATACCTTAATATTTATATAAATGCTTAGCTTTCAGTCATATCTGAGCTAATAGCATGCATCTCGTTGATAACTATTTACTATTACTCCTCTAATTATTCACTGCTCAATAATTATTTTTATTCATTGCTCAATGATTATGTTTATTCACTGCTCGAAAAGAGAAAAGAAAACATTAATAAACAGAGAAAAAAGTTGATATTTCTTTGACAAATATTCGCTGTCATTTAATGAATAGAGTAAAAATGCATCTATTATATCCACATTTGTTTGGTTATTTGTCGTTGCACTTTGAAGCAAAATTTCATTTATAAATAATAAATTAGGTTAAATTCAATTTAGAATTTTATTTCTTGTATTTGAATGATTCATCTAATTATTATAATGAAATAATTTCAACAAAACATTTTAAAACATACTTTTATATTTGGAGTAAAATAACTATCAATTAAATCCAATTTTCTGATTTTGATACATATTTTCTCATTCTCTGATAAGAATTTTAGAGTAAGGATAAGAATAGTCAGAAAATTTAGACTCAGGAATTTGACGAATCACCGTGTTTCAAAACTTTCATCAGTTCGAAAAACTCAGTTTCTAGAAATGTCAGTATGTCTGTGTGTGACAAAGTTAACTCAAAAAACTCTTTGAGATATACAGCAAAAGTTTGGTGTTCTATCTTTTCCACAAATTTCCAAATTCCTGTCAGTTTTTGAGTAAAATCTATTCAGAGAAAATCCATCTGTCAGGATTCTTGGTTGTAGTTAACACGATAATTACAAAATGAAGAAATATGTTTAAAATATAGTGGACTTTAGATATATTGAAGTTATATCTAAAGTCCGCTACATTTTAAACATATTTACTTCCGAAAATTTTTATTCTTTTGTTTTCACTTCGTTAAATTTCTATTTATAAATGTGTAAATTATACTTTAATAACTCAAAAATTAAAAATTAATGCCCTGAAAAATAATATATAAATGTAGCTGTTAAAGTATAATTTATACAGTTATAAATAGAAATTTCATATTATAATGACATAGTAGACATAATGAATTTACACTACATAAAATGTCAGACAAATTTTGCTGTGAAAATTAGATAATTTAATTCATATTAGAATTAATTTCTTGTGGCCATTAAACAAATTCTGTTATCTCACTTGGGAAAGATGGAAGTTAGACGAGGCATCTTCTCAAATAACCTCCTTATTTCTACACTATCCAGCTATGATATATGTTCTAGAGCAAACCTGTTGTAAGTTCTAAAGGAAATGTTAAGCCTTTACTTTTCATATTAAATAGGCTGTGAGTTATTCATTGTTGCAAAATTAAGATGAGTCGCTGCTGATCCCTTCATGGTTCAATTAAAACATTTGTCCTCTCAAAATATAGTCCATACTATACTTTTCACTATATTATTTGAATCCATACATACTGAGGTCAAAATACTAGAAAAAATTGTTATATAGTTAGTTCTCCATCTTATAAATAAGTAATAACAGTAAAACAATCATTCAACAAACTTAGTAATCAGATTAAGAAGTTATAAATGAAGTTTTCCAATAAAAATTTCGCTTAAATATGTTAGTATGGATAAACTTCTTTCTATCATACACCATGAGAATATTTAAGTAGGTTTCGAAAAACTTTTAATACATTTTAATTCATTTAAAAGCAATATGTTTATATCTACATGCTGGGCTTTGTTTCATTACTTAAGATTGGTTGATATATTTTGTGTAATGATGAAAGAATCAGACAGTTATCATGGCATTTTGGATTATTTATAGAACACAATTCATAAGCTGATATTTCTGTTTAATTTAAATGAGAAATATTTATTTTGATTATTCCTGACATTATTTTATAGATAAATTTTGATATATTGAATCAAACTATTTAATATGTTATCATTTTTACGATGTTTTAAAATATTTTTATTTTCCAATATCCACTTCTAGTCGTTTATTTTTAAAAGACAATGTTTATTCAGTTTTATACTTCATTGATGATTTGCCATCAACGATAAACACAATCTCGGAAGAATATAAAACAAAGTAAAATGAAATAAGTGTCAAAACTAAAAATACCGATCACTTAACTATCAGACATTCTCTTAACAGTTGCGTCCTATCCTCAAGCAATATTTGAAACTTTTTCTTCGTTAAAATTCAACGGAGTCAATAACAATTATCTTTGGACAATAGCGATTTTCAACAATTAAAAAGGACCAATTATATCACTCATAATTCACCATGAATTCGTTAAACTCCGATGACAAAAGGCTAAAATATTGGGTTGAAATCGGAGATTGTATTAATAATAATGACACAAAGCTTTCTTTGTTGCAGGAAAACATCTTAATCATCTCTGTCTAGACCTTCTTCAGCCATATTTATATAAGACACTCCATTAATTAAAATTTATTTTAGAAAAACGCTTATAATATCTGGTTCCGTAAAGTTTTAAACCCTGAAATATCTCTTCAATCACATTAATTTGTCATGAAAGGCTCAAAAAAATCGTATTGAAAACAACAATCATTTTAACTGGCAATTATAATATTAATTAAAAGTGTTATATCTTAGAAGAGATAATTAAAATTTTTGATTTGATATTTTGTATAAACTTTGTAATACAGTATCTGAAATGATTTTATGACACATAAATAATTGTAACATACACATGAGATGACAAGTTATTTTACTAACATTATTAGTAAAATATCTTCTCAACTTATTTGAAATGTTCAAGAAAATACGTTTTTAGTGACTCGACTTTTAAGTTTATAAATATTTATACTGTTTCTAAAATTTTTCATGTGTCAAAATTTGATAACAATTTAAATAACTTCCTTTGCCATGAAATCTGCATATACAAGCAAAATTAAATATTTCAAATGCTTCGATGGAGCGAGTACAAAACAGCTACTTTTAAAAACAATAAAAAAAAATTGAACTAGGTATTGGATTTTTTTATTTTATATGAAAAAAGTAAACTTTTATTGAAAACTAGATGTACTAGCAATAAAAAAATCCAATTAAATGTAATATAGCCAATACAACCGAAATCTGAAACTGTACGATTAATTAAACTTGTCACGAATCAGAGAAATGCGTAATTTTTTTAAAATAAGGTATCAGTTTTTGATCATATGTTCTGCCCAAAAGAAAATAAATCATAGCAAAAACTTCTTGCACCTATTGCATATTACGTTTTTCTAGAAATCAAATCTCATTACTTTTATATTGCAGATCGTATTATTGTTATTCTTGTGGTTACTTATGCACTTTACAATCCCACTGACAATCTGTAAGCAATTTAAGCTGAAATGTAAGTGCCCTTATTTTTACCGTAGCCCCAATTAGGGCCTAGAGGGCACCTTAGCTACTTCATGCTTCGCATTCACTAGCACATCCTCTTTTTGCAAGAGAGTACATTCATTCACCTCACAGATAGAACATAGTGAAGAGATTTATGACTGAAAAGGGACGCCCAGATCATAAAAAAGGCAAGCTATCACTATTCCAGAAGTGGATTCGAATTATTATTTCATGATCTATAAGAGGGGAGTTAAATTTTGAATGTTCTTCGCAAGTAACATTACAAAAAGTAGTTTTCGAGAAAGAACAAATTAACCCATTTTCATCATTAGCATATATATACGCTCAATTTTCCTGGTCACTATCACCAGAGCGTATATATACGCTACATCATATTATATGCTATGCATATAATATGATGTATGCTATATTCATATTATATAATATATACCTATATGCATTACCTACATTACCTTGTTCTCTGCATATAGGTATATCTACTATATACCTATATGCAAATAAGATCTATAGAAGCTGTGATCATTGTCCTGATACACAGCTTACGCCTACTCACATCTACGAGTGTCCGGCTATGAGCGCCAGCCTGAGAAAGATTGGTGTACTGCCAACTATGATAGATCCGTATGGAGACAACATCAAGCAAATTGCAGAAGAAATTTTCAAAATTCATGGACATATTTAGTTTCGACTCACATGGACACGACAAAAAAATACCTATATGCATATGTACCCACATTTCAAATATTATCACACTGAACAAAATTACTAACAAATAATGCTCAAAAATGACTTTTTTTCTACTTTTATACAATTTTACACTTAAATATGAATTAAAAGTTTTTCCTTGATATGGACCTTTTTTCATTATTTCATATGATACAAATGGGTTAATGATTGCCATTCTTTTATTTTTATATCATTGACTATTCAGAAAAACAGAATAAATATTCCACTACTCGCTGAATAGCTTCTACTTGTAATTCGTATTTCTTAAAAAAGACAACGAACAAAATCAAAACATTTATAATGTAGACAGCAAATCTCCCTTAACACTTTTTTTAAAAAATTGACTCCTATTAAACAAATTACACGAACATTTTTTTTTGAAAAAAAATACAGAGAAATTTTATGTAAACATGTTTTCTCAGCATAATGTCTTTTAAAAAATTCGCGGAATGCAAGTCGATATTCAGCTGCCTTAATAAATAATGTCTCGAAGCATATAATATGAGAATTGAAAAAGGAATAAAGATATGAAGAACGAAATACGTAACAAGAAATTTTAGTTTTCATATGTCTATGTGTATTTAAGTAAACATAAATAATCTAAATTAATAGATATTTGTAATATGTCTTCGTAAGTCTGGAAAGCAAAAAAAAATTATTTTTTACCAGTTCGTTTCTTTTTATTATTCATTATGCAAAATATTTGTCCTAAAATTAACACAAAATTTGAGTTTGCCACCATTCTTGCAGTAAAGTGTTGGCAATTTTATTTAAAATAACCATTCGACAGCTGATAGTTTAGGGTTTGTAAAAGTGGAATGTTACAGGATTTTAAAAAAACGTGTTTTCATTATGGAGCAGTATTTCAAAAATAATGAAAGTCTGGCGGAAATAGTCCAAAAATTTGAGAATTGACCTGCTAGATCTTGGGATTTAACACCATTGTATTTCTTTTTCTGGGGTTATTTGAAATCAATGACCTGTGCCCACCGGAATGCATGCATTAAAGGAGGAAAATAAACCTTTATCAACGAAATTTGGCCATTTTTTAACAAATTGGTAATGTGAAAATTTCTTCAAAGGAGTACTATGTGTCTACAAAGCAGTAGATGTTATGTGTTATTCCATTAGTAACCCTATCCTGTATACTTTATGATTCAATTACAATACAGAAATTTAAAGAGAATTTTTTTGAAATTCAAATGTGTTATCAGTCTTTTCTCTATCTTGTAAAGCTCTGTTTTTAGTAACACTAAATTATCAGCAGTAAAATTGTTTTTAATAGAGTTACCTACACTTTATTTCATGAATGGTGGGAAATGCAAATCTGATTCGGGACAAATACATATCTGATTGATTTCGGGACACCCCTTACTTCTCTTTCCCAAGAAAAAAATCCAATTAAATTTTAATATTTGATTATTAACTCTGAAATGTCATTAACTGTATTAGAAACTTAATTAGGGACCAGGATAGACTTGTTGATTGGGTGTTGGATTCGTGTCCGTTTGAACTCGTTAGCCGAATGACGCGCATATAAATCTGTCGTGGCCACAAAGTTCACATTATATATCTTAAACACAACATAGTTAACTATTCTAAAGAATGGTACAAAATACAAAGAAAGCGTCTCATTAAACTAAACCTAAAACAATTTCTGTTGATATAAAAAAATTTTAAGGCCGCGGAAGCCTGGTTGATAGAGCGTCAGTCTCGTAACCGAGAGGTCGCGGATTCTGTCCTCGTCTTGGCCAAAGACCGCCGTGTTGGCTAATGGCAGTTGGGACACGTTAAATATGTTGAGACTGCAAAGTCCTCCAAGTTCCCATAACAAAACGATACCTCAGGGGGTACTGAATCAGGGATGAGTCGGTCTCTGATTTGGATCTAAATTCCGACTTGCTGATGGATGAATGAGTGTATGAATGAATTAGACCACCCCCTAAAAAGGGTTGTGTCGTATGTGTGAGCTAGAAGTTGGACTTCTGCCCTCTGGGTGCTCAGGGGTCTTTACCCTCAGAAGCTACTGCACCCCCTTTCCCTGAAAAACACGGACACGACAACAACAACAACACTAAATGATAAAAATAAAATAAAAAATCTCATCCTAAGAAATTTAAAACTTCATCACGTTGCATCTATCTAACATATTTTTAATCAACCTTGTATGTCCCATCGATCGTAATCATGCAATAGAACTGAAAAACATTCCATATTAAATTTAACATCCAAATCGGCAAAAAGAAAATATCATGTTCACAAAATATTATAATCTCACTTAGAAAATATCAGTAGAGCATGGATACTTTGAATCTTTTGAGCACATTTTTTAAATCAGACTTTATATGGTATATCGCATCGTCTGCAATCAGGAAATAGAGTTGAACTGTAAAATATTCCATTGCCAAATTAAGCGACTAAATCATACTGTAAGACGAAAAAAAACCCGCTAAAAATATAGATTGTTTCGAGAGCATTTTTTCACTATTTCCCACTTTTCCAAAATTATTATCTATTCTGAAAAGAATACTTATAGCTAATTATCATAAAAAACACTGGCAGAAAGCATATGCATCTAAAATAAAATAGAATTTGCCGAAATTCAACTCAGCTCTGATATCTGAAAAAATTACACTTCTAATGAGATGAAAAAAGAAATCAAAATATCTGGAGAGAGGAAAAAGAGATTCTATCAAAGTCAAGTATAAATAGGCATGCATTATGCATTGAATAATAGAAATTTTTTCTTCCCTTTCTGAGCTAGAAGTGGAATGTTGGATTATAAAATCAATTGTAGGGATGAATTAAGGAAAAAAATTTAAAAATTTCCCGACTTTTAATACATGCAAGTTGGCTGCCGTTTTATGGAATAAGATTTTACTTGAAAGCGACGGCTAAAACTGATTGCATATGTAAAAAGATTTGCATAAACTTTAACAATTTTGTTCGTAGTGATTTTGTTTAGAAATAATGTATAAAAAGTGTTATCGTGTAACTTTAAGACACGATGTTTCTTTTTCTTATACATTTTGAATGATAAATTATTTTGTAACAAAATAATACTTCTAATTTTATAACATTGTAATGAAGTTTAATTTTAAATTTTTCTCTGACTTAATTTTAACCTTCTAATCTTATTTTCTTCTTTTTCTTATCTTTCTCTTTTCATTTTCTTTTCCTTTTTTTATTCTTCTAACTTTATTCCTCTAATATTATTTTATTTCTTCTGATTTTATGACATTGATATTCAGATATTGTTACTTCCAAAAACAATTCCATGTACATGCATGACTATTTTTGCACTTTTCTAGTACATTATTAACCGGTAAAAAATTGATAAGACATTAATTTGGACAAAGCAGATTTTAAAGAAGTTTTAGAGCAAAAATTCCCTTTTTTAAAAAATTGGGTAGTGATTTTTTTAATAGATTTGTATATTTTGACTATTTGCTTTTCTTTTTTGATAGTATCAGTTATATAAAAAGGGAAGTTTTTTCTTTCTCTATACGTCATGTTTTTTACTATATAAAACAAAAGGGACAAGGTGACTGTAGAGAAAATTAACTTCCATAATTGCTTTTCAGATGCGTTTTTCCAGACTACATAAATATTTTTTTTAAAATCTTAATTTTAAAGCATTTTTCCAATTAGTAGTGTGTTCATGTCTAAATTCTTAAAAATTAACTACGAACCAAAGTTTAAAGAAGAAAGCCTATCTATTTCATAAGAACATGTTAATTTTTACGTGTAAAGATTTAAAAAATGTAAGCCTTCATTCAATATGAAATTTCAAATTAGAAATAAATAACAAACAACTAATAGATAATACAATTATTAAAAAAGGCGATAAATACCATTATAATTTTATAACAATCCTAGCTGTAGGAAAAAAATTCGATTTTTTTTCCATTTAGAGTTTTAAATCGCATGATTTTCTTTGCAATTATTGGATTTTAGCTAATTTCCTATACATAATTTTAGAAAAGTATAATAATTTATATTCAAATATTTTAGATCGCAATTCACGTATATTGTACATACATATATGAATCAGGCATATTACTTTCATTTTCCAAAAATTTATTTAGTCACAAAGTTTATAAAACAGTATTCAGATTTTGTCTGATTGAAATTTATTTATTTTGCTTGTTTTTTGCAACATTTGCAAGAATATTTAAAAAATCTGTTTCGAATTAATCTACGAAACATGTTATTCTCTTTGATATGTTAGTAATATTTTTATCCTTTATTGTCCATTTATACATATTTACTTTTCCAAAAATCCTTGGTCTTCTTTTTTTCATAAACCACTATTCCCTCAAAAAAAGAAAAGTAATCTTCTAAATAAAAATAAATCCTTGATATCTGAAAAATGTATAACAAACGGGCGCAGAAAAAGTTAAAAGATCGATCGCTAACTTCCAAAATTTGATATCAAAAGATCAATATCTCTGACAAGTACTGCAATCAATCTCCAAGAACTATTTCAAAGTTTGGCTCCATTACTCCTTATAGGCAATAACTTACAATAGTGATACATTGATAATTTCCAGGAATTAACAATGCGGCAGTTATGTGGCTTATAATTCAACATGCAAGCATATTTATTTTCTTAACCTTACCAACAAGTGTCCACATTATTAAATTGAAACTGGAGATGATTATGGGTTAAAAAGATGGAAAGTGTTTTGTGTTGGGGAAAAGCATCTTAATCAGTTTTGCCGACTTATTTTCGGTAGAAATGTTTCGCTAGAATTTTTACTTGTTATCGATGTATTAAAATTAAGAATTAAAACATATCATCAAAGATTCATGATGATGTTTTGTACAATAAAATCCAAAATAAATTCTATTCTTTCAACCACGGTAGCCCTTGCTATGTAGACTGACAAATATAGTAAAGGAATTTTATTACAATTATTATAATTGTAATTAATTTTAATTAAAAAGTAATATTCTAATAAAAGATAATAAATATTGTAGATAATAGAAATTATACGATTTTTTGTAGGATTTAGAATATTGAATTCATTACTAAATCGTTTCATATGTTTTTTAATAGCTGAAGAAAAATATTTTCTTATGCCTTTAAACTTTTACATGAACATTTTTTACTGGTAAATGAATGCCAATGATAAAAAAGTTTTTAAAAAATTGGACACATATTTTTTTAAAATTTGCATATCATAAAAATTTTTACTTACTCGCATCAAGGGCCTGAAGTAGTCCAAAATCCCTACTCTTTTTTATCGGCTATATGGAAATTTTATCTTATAGTTTAATAATACATTAGAAAACTATTATTTTAATGTGGGGAATAATCTTTCACTTAAAAAGGGTTATAAATTATTTTTATGTAGTAAAAATTTCAAATCCAATACAGTATACTTAATGTAATAAAAAATTATAGAATTAATTCAATTCTGGTTAGTGTCAATGCAATCGAGATCTTTCTTAAAAATTTAGAAAAAATTTTGATGATATTCTGTACTCAAGAAAAACTAAAAAAATAGAAAAATTGTTTTTAACCGCACTTGCATTACTTTGTCCCTGAAAAATATTTTTTTTGTTTTGTTTTTGTTTCTATGACATATATACGCGAAGGGCAATGCTGCAATAAATTTTAAATCATCTTCAAGTGCATCATTGCAAATAAAAGAATTTTGAAAAAAACATTTTAAATTTCTCTCATTTTCTGCAAAATTGTTTTAAATCTGAGCAAGAAAAAAAATATATATTCGAGTATACATTTTACAACTTACTATATATTTTGAACTATTTATTACTATTCCATAAAAAAACTAATTGAATAAACAGTTTATCTATTGAATATATCTGGTCATAATCTTGATTTAATTGCTTGTACAATTTTTCTGTTTCCCATATTAAAATCTTCACACATATTAACGGGTATTTCAGCACATAAAAACGGCTATTCACACATAAAAATAAGCTTTGTGTGATATTTTTTACAGCTTTGTGTGGGAGGATAAAAAAATTTTATGAAACATAGTGATGTCTTGAACTAATTATTTATATAGAAAAATTTTTACTGGGTAATTCAATGAAATTTCATTAAAATTAATTGCATACTTAACTGGAGAAAAGATACAATATATTCTTAAATTTTTGAGAAGGATTAATTATAAAATTCATCCATTACTTTAAAAAGTGTTAATATTAATCTTAGTTATTAATATTCAAAAAAAAGTATTAATATAAATTGTAATAAAAGGAATTTGAAAATATATATAATTTTGACTAAACTTTTGCTCAAACTATTAGAAGTGCAGGAGGTATCTCTCTCCAAAGAATTTATAATATTACATTATAAAATAAAGAAATAGAAATAAAAAGGAAGCAATTTCCCCAATCTAACACTATCATTATCAGTAAATAAAGAAAAACGAATATCAATAAAATAATAACATAAACATGTTCAAATTTTGAAACTTTATTCAAAAGATTTATTTCATAATCAGATTTTATTAC
>JAPMOQ010059638.1:41720-93711 GCA_026543055.1 Argiope trifasciata
TGAAACTTTATTCAAAAGATTTATTTCATAATCAGATTTTATTACATAATGCTGCATTGATTGTAATCCTTAAAATTGATTCCATGTCGATTTCAACATCCAAATCATACTTCAAAAGGGGTAAATCTTTAAAAAAATGTTTTAAATCTCATGGAAAAATAGTAAGAATTGAGTATTTTACTTAGACAGATCATTATATCCTAAACTAATTGGCATAACAAGAAAACCCAGACAGATATTCACAAAAAATAGGATGCAATTTTAAAGAATGCAAACTTGATCTTGAATCTCAAAAAATTGTATTTCTTTTAATAATGAGAGAAATGAAATCAAAATTTCTTGTAGAATAGAAATAAATTCGATGGAATTCAAGTATGAATAGCCATGCATTATGCATTGAATAACTGAATTTTTTCCTTCCATTCCTGAACTGGAAATGGAATGATCGAATTTTTAAAAAAATCAATGACACGAATGGTTTTTTTAAATGAATTAAATATGCCTCAATTTATAACACCCTCAAATCAATATGCTATTTTTAACAGTTTTGTGTGGGAGGATAAGATTTTTTTAATGAAACATAGCGATGTGTTGAACTAATTACTTATACAGAACAATTTATATAAACCTCTAAAAATTTACTTTGTTGTAATATCTTTTATAAATAAAGTAGAAGGATTTTCACAGACATTTTCATATGCTTACAAGGCATAATGTGTTTATGGTTGTAATCTCTTGCAGAAAATCACAGGCGCCTTTTAGACAACTTCCCTTTGATGAATAAGACAATTGACACAAATTGAATCTACAAGTCTGATCTACAATGTTATTATTAATATACTATACTAAAGTTTTTTTACAAAGTTCACTGTTATTTGCTTTATGACATTCATTTAAGTTCGAAAAAATAAATTAACCAATGAGAGTCTCTTTAAAACTGTCTGGCATATTTTCTAGTAAACTTGTCATACGAGAGAGCACCTTAATTACAAGGAGTTCGTGTACCATAATCAAAAAATATAACTTTTGGCATGAATAAGACATTTTTACTGAAATTGCCGTGTGATCCTTTGCGAGTCATTTAGTGATTACGCCCCTCTTATCGAATGCGAAGAATCCGATAAGGAATTGCTTCTTAGATGCATTGTTCTCGACCGATTGAGACAAAAATTTGACACAGAATTGCTCTTGTCACAAAACTCTATACCAGGTTTTTTGCTTTTCTGTACATTTTTGAAAGCATGGACAGACAGTCAGTGAACAAGGGATTGGATTTGGCCCTAATTTAAACAGATATATCAATAGGTTTAATATTATTTACAGAATTTTATCTATTTATCTATCTCTCTTAGCTTAGTAGTTGCCGTTCTAACTTATGTCCTAACAGCAGCACAGACAAATTTCCTCTGAACAGAATTCACTCAAAATTTGACAAGAATTTGCAAATCTGGTTTAAAGCTCGTAAACCCAAATCTTAATCGTCTGACTCAAAGCGTTTTTGAGTTTGAAAAGTGTTTTTCAAACTCTGGGAAATCTAAAAATAGAAAATTTGTCATCTGAAAAGTGGGCATAACAATAATATTTTCTCTCTTTATGTATCAAAATTTCTTAATAATTAAAAAAATACAGATAAATCTCTACAATTCTACAAAAAAGTTTAGACGGATTCACTTTATCATCTGAGGCGAGAAAAGATTTTGGTCTTTTTAGATGTCATTTTAGATATCATATCACCTTAATTTACTTAAATAATATTTCTTTATGAATAAAATAAAACCATAATTTTTTAAAGAATTTTGTTATTTTTTTAAAGAATTTTTTATATTTTTTTAAGAATTTTGTTATTTTTTAAAGAATTTTTTATATTTTTTTAAGAATTTTGTTATTTTTTAAGAATATTCTATATACAAAGTTTGCAAATAGAACATCTCCAATAATTCAGCGATTAGAATTTGATAAAATTACATGTTTTAAACCTTCAGGAGTTTGAAGAAGCAAATTTTAAAAATAATATACACTCGTCTGAGAGCTCAGAACGTAAATATGAAAAGTGAATAAAAATTTGGTTTAAGACATTTAAATAGAAATTCATCTGTATTCAAAATTGGATCAAAAATGCATCTGAATCAAATTTGTATCGACATTAGTAAAAAAAGACTCAATTGTCTATCTAGTCTTATAAAAACACAAAAAAGAATGCAGAATAATCAATCAATAGAATTCCATATATAGTTTTTAACAGATATGTATCAAATGTTGGATTAAAAGGATAAAAAGTTTGTCTATCTGTCAATCTATCAGTTCCTTTCAGTATGAACACAATGATTCAACAAAGCAAACAGTTACTAAATAAAATTAGGTATAATGTTTTGATAAATAAACCATAATGGAAGATATAAAATGCAACATCAAACTGATAAATAGCAAGAGTTCCAAACTGATCTCTCAATTTCCTCACAAGACAGCAAAACCTATAATTTGACATATAATATTGTAAATATACGAGATAAGAAAACTCATTGTAGTTCACTTACAGTTGAAATTAAAATGAATAAAGTAGGAAAAGTTTAATAAATCGTTCTACATGAATAATCGGTTTTAGCCAATATAGTTTCACACGAAAAAATTATTTCTTTAAAAAAACAGCCACTAAAGGCAACCTGAATAGCATGCATTGTAAGTAGGAAAATGCTTAAATCTTTTTCTTTAATTCATTCTTTCCATTGATTTTATATTACAATATTCCTCTTCTAATTCGAAAACGGAAGAAAAAATCAATTATTCAATGCATAAAGCATGTCTATAATGCCCGAATTTCGCCGAGCTTTTGTTTTCCTTTTCCCAAAAATTTCGACTTCTTCTCTCATCTCATTAGAAGAAATAGAAATTTTCTAGATGCAAGTGTGGATATGAATACCGGAAAACAGGTTCCCATTTTAAGTGCGTATCTTTCTGGGTTTGTTTATTATGCCAATTAGTTTTAGAAATAATGATTTGTCGAAAAAGAGCCCTTTAATCTTTTTGTTTTTATAGATTTTCCCATGCCTGGAATATGATTTAGATGTTTAAATTGATATGGAATATTTTGTAACTTTATCTTTTGATTAAAATCGGTGCTGAATTCTGTTTAATAAATCATTTTTTTAAAAAAAAATATTCAGAATACGAAAGTTTTCATATATTATTTTGATGGGATTCTTTTTCTTTGTCATCAACTACTTACGAGAAACTATTCAAAATATAAAAATTGCTGTGCTCTTATTTTAATGAGGTTTTTGTTTTTTTATGAAACAATCTGATGTTTTTAGAAGAAAAATTTCATGCTGTCTACACAAATATTTGAACAATGAATAAATACCTTGTAATGTCTTGATCCCTACCGATTAAATATGGGAGTAGAATTTCAGACTGTTTTTTTATTTACGGCCATATATTTACAAAAGAACTTGTTTTAATCTAGGTTAAAATATTTGATATTTTCAACAGTTGGAAGTTGTTGATGTTTACACAACAGTCGAAGTTTGAAGGTTTAGCGTTCTCCATCAGTTTGGAGAAATAACGCTACAAAAAATTAACAGTGTATTAGTTAACAAGGACACTCCAAGGCTGAATGTAATTCACTAACCCGCAATCCAAGAAATCTCTATCCTTCTCCTGTAACAAAACCCCGCATTCGATCTCTATCCAATCTCAGTCTCTCACTTCTGGTCCACTTGAGCTTTCAATCTCCCAATAACCGTTCAGCAAAATGACCCATCGTCACCAGCCGATCGTGAAAATGTCCATCAATAATGCTTTCTCGTAACTGACCGTTCTGGAACCTATGTTGAATACAGTCCCTACACAATGGGAAAAATTTAACATTCAGATGGTTTGACACTCATAGGCATCACTAATGACCAAATGCGATGACCATTCACGATTTAACATTTAACACCACACCTCCGTTTCTAGAACTCATGTGGTCCCTTCCCGGTTTGGTATAGATGTAGGTGGACTTTATTAACAAAACAAAGTACACAATAATGAATTTGAAAAATACAGACAAATGACAAAATACATGAAAATACAACATAACAAGAAATGATAAATGCTGAAATGAACAACATCTTGAGTACAAAATACTGGATGAATGAGCATAGTAATATAGAGTATGAATGCAAAAAAGGGTTAAAAATATTAGTTACTTGAGAGGGGGAGGAAAGAAGAGCTATGGATAAAGTACGAGTTATATTAAATGGTGTCTTAAGAAAATAGTAGAGTTACTCTAATTGAAGCAGCTCCCCCTGATCAATTAGGAATCTATTCATGTTTATGATTCTACTTTTGGAAGAAGGATTATTAAGGACTCTTTTGTATCACAGACTTTCTAGCGATGATGAGGGTTTTCTGAGGTGCCATGAAAGAGTAAAAGGGCAAGATGCTGCAAAGTGAATGGGATCACCGATTTCTCCACAAGACCACTCGTGATAAGAAGAAGAACCCCCACATGGAAATTTGGAGACATTTAACAATTGGGAGTTTTAACAGGTGGTGACACAGCTGGCTGGAAATTCTCATTATCAAGAATGGGAAAAGAGAACTTACAACTTTCGCATAATACTCATGACGTGAAATCCATGCTTCTTCTGTGAAAAATTGAGATATCATGCAGACTCATTTTTTTACATAAATTCAATATGTATCTTCTATTTATATAAATTGTTAAATTAGACAGAAGTGTTTTGCTAAAAATTTTCAAAAAAAGTATATGTCGTGCTTTTTATTTTCCCACTTATGTTTCCAATTCATTTAGATGCATATACAGTGAGCAGTAATAAAATAATTTAACTGCTGTCTTTCTACTGCCGGTGATCAATACTCGTACGCATACGCTTTTCCTGTTCTTACGTAAATGCTTGGATAGTTTTGGGAGGAGGACTACTAACCATGCTATATAGTGGGAAGTTCTGAGCACCCACTATACAGCCCAGACATGCTCTTCTGAATTTCCATCTATTTCAAGAAATTCCTAGATGGTCAGTCTTTTGACTTTGACAAGGACCTCAAACCGACCGAGTGATATCCTTGACAAGGGCATTTTATAGCATCAAATTTTTCAAATTAATCCAACACTAAGATAAATGTTTGATCATGGAGTTATTGTGAAAACTAATAAATTGATAATAATAATTCTGTTTCGGAATATTAATTTTTTTTACACTTTTTATAATCGTATTTAAATTTTTAAGCGTTTCTTATTGATACTCCCTCATATACTGAGATATGAGAATTTAAAATTTATTGAAAGCAATTTCAATTTTTTAAAACTTATTGCTACTTTTTTTTGTATATTATGTTCCTCAGCAATAAATGTATGTAAAAATCAGGAATTTATGCAAATTCTCTCTTAATAAAAATGAATTCTAGGCAAATTCTCTCTTAATAAAAATGAATTTTGTGCAAACTCTCCCTTAATAATGTCTATCCTTTAATTAAGAAAATTCTATCACAAATGCAGATATTTTCTTAAAATTTTCGGAAAATGTATTGTTTACCTTTAAAAACGTTTTTTTTTTTTGTTGTTGTTGTTATAACAATTCTTTAAACTAGAAAATATAAATAAATAGAACAAGATCAGCATCTAGTTTTTAAACATATATTCTGTCTGTTTTGAATATTCAATAATTTTAAAAAATTATGCAACATTTCAATTGTTATTGTCCTTAATATTTTCTTAATAAGGAAGCACTTAAAAATGATTAACAATTTATTTTATCCTTATCTTTTGTACTATAAATTAATAAATAATAAATCAAGCGAATAAAAAAATAACCAAGATTTATTTTTAAGAAAAAAAGTAATGCTATTATAATCCATAATAGTATTAAAAGTTTTTTTAAGAGCATACTATAAATAAGATTTAATTTTTGAGTTTATGTATTCAATTTTGGGAATATGTTTTATTTTATTTTTCTTAAACCTTGAATTGCACTGATAACTATATGACATACTGCATTTTCAGTTTCCGGTTAAATCAGTTATACAATTTTTAATAGGAATGCTTTTCAATGAGTATTTAAAAGATAGTATACAACAAAAAGCATTTTTTTTTAGTTAGAGAAGAATTGCTCAATGTGCTATTAAACTACCAAATTGGCATTTCATACAGCTTATCTGAAATGCCAATTTTTGGACAGATCCACGCCATCCTTGAGGAACACACAGTTTGATTAAGATATATATATTATGCTGCTTGGATAAATTTAAATAAAAGTCAACCATTCACACATTGTTATTTGAATATTGATAGTGACAGGGAATTTTCCATAAATCACTTGTTCCTTAGCAATTGTCAAGAAGTGTATTTTAATTCAAAATATCAAAAGTGATTTCATCTTTGAAAAGATCTTTTAAAACTCTTCTATTTTCCATTAACCGTTTTTACTTCTTACATTGCACAAAAAGTCTCAGATGATTTTTCAATTTTACACTTAAGTTACAATTCCAAAACAACTTGAAAAAATTCATAAATGATAGTAAAGCTGTAAAATCTAAAATATTAAAACAAAAACAAAAAAAACTGCCATGTTAAAACAAAAACAAAGAAATTCACTGAGTTTCCAAAAACTCTGATGAAAGTTGTTTCCCTGACAAATAATGCGTTCTGTCCAAAAGAATTATTTCGGACTTTTTCTTCATTTATATTCCATGAAGGCAATAACTTATAATCATGAGACACTAAAGATAGCGGATAATTAATGAAGCTCTAATTATAAGGGTTATAATTCACCATATAGAAGCATTTATTTTCTAAATTTTACGAAAAATAATCAAGTTAGTGAATTGAAACCGGATATTATAATAGTTCATAAAGGAGCAAAGTGATCTTCATTGCAAAATATTTTCATCAATTTTGGCCCCAGACATTCTTTGGCTGTGATGCTTCCCAAAGATATTGGTCTGGTTAAAGTTAATCACTGACGAATTTTTATTAAAAAATTAATTACATTTTATAACTTTTTAAAAAATTGAATCATTTTCAACAAATTTCAATCTATCATATGTCAATATATGTGGGGGTATCAATAATTAATATACATTATTTCAAACATGAAAATAAAAACTGCAATGAATAATATCCTGGCCCATAAATGAAATATAAAATAATTTTCACAAAATCTTAATATGAGATTTTGACAAATCTTCATGTTTTAAACTTTCCTGAGTTCAAAAATTAAATATTTGAGAAATATCCATCTGTCTATTTATTTGTTTCTATGACAAAAGTAATTCAAAAATGCTTTCAGCCAGAAGATTAAAATTTGATATAGGATCTTTATACCAAATGTGCAGATTCTATCAAATTTTGAGCAGCCTTGAAAGTCTACTCAAGAAAAATTCATCTGCCCGGTTCTTCGAATATAAATTAATGCGATAACTACAAAACGAAGAAGGTTAAGTAAGATACTGTACATAGATATAATATCTTAATGTAGACACCTTTCAAATTCTTAGCAAAATCTAAAAAAAGAATTTCAGAAACATTTAAACGTGATATTTCAAAAATGCAGTGGCTTAAATATATCAAATTTGGTGCAGAATATTGTGACTTCAAGTGCGGATTTGTGCCAATTTTTTTTCAATCGATGGAGAAAAACGCATCCAAAACATATCTATCATTCTTAAGTAATATTAACAGCATGTCAAGGAATAATAATCAACTTTCGCCCATGATAATGTGATAAATTCAATAAACATACTAAATTCGTGTGAAAAGCCTGATATTTCGTTAACCACTGTCAACCAATATAATGCGTGACAAATTCTATTCCTTGTTTAGCATATTAATATCAATTGGATAGACAAACGGAGAATTTTTAAATAGTAAAATTTTGTAAATATAAAATGCGCGTCCCTAACATTTCTCTATCTCAGTGACTTGGAAGTCAGGCAATCTGTTTCGGGAATATCATGGAAAAGTATTGATTCAATGTTCACATATTTGTGTAGTTAGCACGATTTTTTTATTCTAAAAAGGCATATCTTAATAAAGCAAAAACTATCTTCAAATTATAAGCAATTCAAATTCTGTAATTTGAATATTTTCAATTAAGAAAGTGATGACAAAACACGTCTTCAAAGTAATAATCGGAAACATCCTTATTTTGCATAAACTTTTAAAAAGGATTTTTTTATGTTTGAGCTTTAAACATAATTCAGCGCCGATAGTAATCAAATGATAAAAATGCAAAATATTCCATATCAATTTCACCATCTAAATCATATTCAAAGCTGTAAAAATAAAAAAGGTTTAAGTGTTCTTTTTCAACAAATCATTATTTCCTAACTAATTGGCATAATAAACAAAGCCGGACGGATATGTATTTAAAATAGGAATCTGTTTTCTAGAATTCGAGCAACACCCGCACCTCAAAAATTTCTATTTCTTCTAATCAGACGAAAGAAGAGATCGAAATTTGTGGAAGAAGGAAAAGAAATTCGGCGAAAGTCAGGCATTGTAGGCATGCATTATGCATTGAATAATTGAATTTTTCTTCCGTTCTTGAACTAGAAGTGGAATGTTGGAATATAAAATCGATGGAAAGAATGAATTAAGAAAAAAGATTTAAGTATTTTCCCACTTGTAATGCGTGCAAATCAGGTTGACATTTGTGACCGTTTCTTGGGGGGGAAAAAATTTCGATTGAAACAGTAATAGCTAAAATTGATTATTTATATAAAACGATTCACATAAACGTTTTATTACTTAATTCATTTTAATTTTAATAAACTACAAAGCCTTTTCTTTTCTTACATATTTGTAGTCTCTTACATTATAGCTTATGCTTTACTGTTTTTGGAGGAAATTATGGACTCTTTCTTTTGATATTTGGTGTGATATATCATATCATTCCATAAATTTTGATGTAAAAGCAACAAACTAAATTTTCTTTCCGTAAATAACTGTAAATGTGTTATAGAAACTGATAGATGGAAAGAGTCTCATTCTTATTAAAACTTTCCGTCTAACATTTGAAACACATTTACTGTTCTAGTAATAAAGTAAATATATAACATTTCATTGATTTAGTTTGTTTTTCCATCTGTTATCCCGTTTTGGTACTGATATATAGACAGATAGATTTATTTATGAGTAATTTCATATACTGTTACATGGTAAACTTTAATACCAAGTACCAAATTTTATTTATCTTTTATGCTTATTTCTTGGATCCTCTGACAAATATATAATTTTTTTAAATTTTCTTCTTTAGTCTCTTGGAAGTTAAAAAAAGTTTCATCAAACTCTCCAAGTTTAATTATTTAACGATTTCAATACTTAGCGCCTATCAACTTTAAATTTTATAGCATTCTTTAAAAAATGTCTTAACTCCTTTTTTTCACTTATAAATAAAATTTAATTCAGCAAATTAATTTAGTCTTTAAATTATGATGACTTTTCCAGTGTAATCATTTCATTCTCCGTGATGCAACCATAATATGGCACGCCGTTGCCATCTATAAATTATGAACAAAAATACAAGACAATATATTAACTTATAATTAACAAAGTAATAAGACATACATAGATTAAAAGCACAAGTTACGACGTCCACATTTATAGTTTTCAAATGATAATCATGTCACCTAAATAAGGTTTTCAATCCTAAAATACCCCATCATAATCTACTCACAACATCGAACTCTGTTATATTCACTTATCAATACTGAGGCATTATAATTATTACTGAGACATTAACTTATCTTTATCCTAACTTATAATAAAGGCGCATATGTGTTTGTATTTGTATTATGTGTGTTGGCACTCTACTGATTAGATCAATCTCATGTACAAAGTAAAAAGGCATACACCCAAAACTGAGGTTAGAGCTATTGCAAAAGGTCAAGGAAACTGGTTCTGATTTTTGTAAATTTTTAAACTAACAAAAAGACAATTCTTCATTAGTGAAGTTAATTTTATGGACATAGAAGTTAGAAAAATTCTAACACAGTATACAAACATTTTTTTAGAAAGGTAGTTTTTATTTGTCCAATCATATGTGGCAGTCTTTCAATTCTTCTTGAAGAAGATATGAATGCATATGGAATGGATATGCATATGGAAGAATACTTTAACCGGGGAATTCTCCTTCGATGAGGATTTTTGGTCAATAAAGCATTCAACTGTTTCATCTAAACTACGATATGATTCCTTGAAGAAAAAAGTTTCGAAGTGGTATTTTTCCAAATTTTGGTTCTGCTACGACGGGTGTCAACATATAAGTGTTCAATCACGTGCTTTCCTAACTAATGCATTTAAAATAAACCATTATTGAATAATATGGGTCTTATGGAAGCTCTTGAATCTTTTTGGTTTTTATCCTTCACGTTGCCATTTATTTGAGTGCCCCAAATATTTGTCCAAAAAGAATTCATGAAATGTCATTTGCCTCCTAAATAATACTATATTATAGCCAAGTAGAATTAACTTATCACGGTAATTTCTATCCTTCGACTGTGGAGACTATTTAAAATAAATATTAAAATGAGAAGATTTCCATTTTTTAAATCAGATTCTTGATAGTAAATATACTTTAAATAATGATCTATTTTGCAGAAGTTTGAAAATGTTCTTTTCAGTATGCATTACAACACACAAATTCTTGTGGTTTTAGTTATTTTTTGAACATGTTGTGCTTTAAATAGATAAGAAAAGAAAAATTTACATGTTTAATTTGGTCTAAATACTTTACCTTTTCAGGGATGTTTTTTTTATGAAATATATTTTATATTCCCTCCATTTGTTTCTAGCAGTTCTAATACTAGTCTGCTGGCTAATTTTAATTTTTTTTAAATACTGGATTTTTTTACTATATTTTCTAGATTCTTATTATTCTACAGGAGTCACATTTCATTTTTTTTCACCAATAAATGCATTGCTTAAATAACATAACGAATAATCTCTAATATTTAAAACATCTACATCTTAAAATATTTTTTTCTAAATTGATATTACATGCCAATATCTTAAGTAGAGCGATTGGCCTTTTGGATTTGAAAATCCATGTGATTTATAAGAAAATTGCAATTTTCCTTATTTAAAAGTTAAAAATGAGAAAACTATCTGCTGTAAATATTAAATAATTTATATAAAGCAATTAGAAATTATCATTAAAATTACATAACTTAAACACCAGAAAAAGTATTATTTATCATAGATTATACTCTTTAATGTTTCAGTTTTATTCCAATTTTTAAAAATTTTTGAATGAAAGTTTTTTCTCAGATCCACTTTATAAGCAAGTGACTAACAACAATTTAAAATTGCCTTCTGTAATGTATTTTGTGAATAAATAAAGGGATCAGATATTTATTAAGACTTTATATTATCAAGATGCATTTGATTATGTAATTAACATCATTAATTTCAGCTTATTGTGAATGAAATTTATTTATTTTGCATATTCATTATGACTTGCATTTTAATAATTTGGTACTCTATTTTAATTAAATATATCAAACGTATCTTCCCCTTTGCGATATTTTATAACCTTTTTATTTTCCAATATTAATTTCTTCTTCTTTTATTTCACGCAATTCCTAAGACAATTATTCAATTTCACACTTAAATAGCAATTCCCAAAAAACTAGAAAAAAATGTCATAAATAATAACAAATATTTGAAATCTAAAATAGTAAAACAAAGGAAGAAACTAAACATAAAAAGGCGGCTTGTGATATTGCCAAATATTCTGATCACAGCTATTTCCTGACAAACACCGCATTCTCTTTCAAAGAATTACTTGACTTTTTTCATTAATATTCTTAAGAGGAAATAACTTATGATCTTGAGACGCTAACGACTTTGGATAATTAACAAATCACCATTTACACAGGTCATAATTCACCAAGCAGAAGCATTTATTTTCTAAACCTGACTGGCAAACAACCCAGATATTGAGTTGAAACTGGAGATTATAATAGATCATAAAGGTGCAAAATGGTCTTTGTTGTAAAATAACATCCTAATCAATTTTGCCCAAATTTTCTTTGGATTTGATGTTTTTAAAGACATTGGTCTAATTTGAATTAACTACTGAAGAAATTTTAGGATTCCTGGCATAGTAAAGTTAAAACCCTAAAATGCTCCTGCAATTAATATAGAAAGTACGATGTAAGAGTAAGAAAGGTAATTTAGTTCTTAAGAAAAGCTGTTATTATTTTAACAAACTATAATATTTTTTTATTAAAGTGAGATGATTGCGAAGACATGATCCAAACTATTAATAAGATATTTTATCTTTGGCACACGGAATTCATGGCATTTTGTAATTTAGTTTAATCGATAAATAGAGATGCAGACGTTATGATTATACAAATATTTTTGACTGCAGGCTATAATATTACCACTTTATAAGTTTTAATAACAATCTGATTGCTTAAGTTTTATTTAAATTTATTTAAATATGGCTTTCTAAATAAAACTAATTATTTTGGCATCACCTGACTTGAATCAGTTAAAAAAAATTGCATTTCAGATAAGCTGAAAAAAAATATCAACTTCGTAATTCAATAGTGAATTGAATATTTCTTCTCTTACTAAAAAAATTCTTGTTTAATACTAGCTTTAAATTATATGCATATGACAAAATATTCCTTTCAGATCATGTATATTTTTATTTTTGACTTAATATTTAACTAAAAATGCAATACAAAAAGATAATTTAAAATACAGTGCAGTCATCACTCCAGTGCAATTCTTAAGGTATATAACTGAAACATATGGATTCATTTTTTTATATTATAATTTTGAGAAAAAGACTCTTAACAGATATATCTTTTAATTATAATAGCATTACATTTTGCTTAAAACTAATTCGAAATTGTCTTTTTTCTTTGCATGATTAATTATTTATTAATTTATTACACAAATTGCAAACATAAAATAAATTGCAGATCATTTTAGATGCCTCTATCACAAGCATAGATAAATAAATATAAGTCAAATAATAATTTAAACGCTTCCACTTTCTTTTAAAATTTTATGTTATTAAACACTACACAAAACTAACAGAATAAATAATGGTTGAAAACTGGCTACATATTTTCTTGTATCTAATTGTGTATTAAAAATTAAATAACCGAAGTTGAACAGTAGTTTTGTTTAAACTTCAAGAAAATCTTTACAATTATCTTGAAATTAAAGGATCAAATATTCCATTTTACTGAAGGAGGCTTTGTATAAATTTTTGCTTTGTACACGTACTAACTTCTGCCGTTTACAGCCGAAGAACACAGACAATAAATAACCTTATTTAAATGCAGGAATTGAATTCAACAGATTTCAGACTATCATATGTCAATATACGAGGAATATTCAATAAGTAGCCTATATAATTTTAAACACGATAATAAAAAAATATATATAAATCATATTCTGAAGCAAAATTGAAATATTACTAACTTATTACTTATGAATATATTTCGATTAATTTAAACTCTTAATATCATAAAATGCTGTTATATGCGAATAGAGTGACAGTCACCGGCCAGTATGAGGTCGCTGTCCGAGTTAAACGGCTGACTGCCATGGAAACACTTGAAACAGAAAAAAATCTTGGTGTACCAAATCAGGAATACATGGTGGATGCTCAAAAGATTCCAAAAGTATCCTTGCAAATATGATGAACTAGACGAGGCAAATATACACATGCGGTGATCGAAAGACGTTACTTAAACCATTTCATTCTACGTTTCCAACTATGAAAAATAATCACAGCAAATACATTTAAATCTGTTGGAAACATCATTAGTGAAAAAACGAACAATACAACTCAAAAACGCTTTGATCTGGAAAATATGGTATACGGTTTTCACTCTAATTTTGCAGATTTTTATCCTATTTTGAATAAATGTTTAGCGGAAGTTCATCTGTCTAGATTTTCGAATATAAGTTGACACTATAAGTACAAACGAAGAGATCTAGATCGATAGATTCGTTACATAGATTTGGCATCTATAAAAGAAACATCTGTCAAATTTTGAGCTAAATCCAACAGTGAGATGATTGCCTGTTGGTCTATTTTAGAAAAATGTAAATACAAATCAAAAATGTAGTAGCATATTAAGTTTATTAAAGAGATGTGAAAAAGTTGAGGGAACCACACCCACTGGTCGATTAGCAAACTTCTTAGTCTATGTTTAACACATCAGTAATTATGGCAGCGACAAATTAAATTTACAAAAAAGGAAACTTTTTTTCAAATTTATCTACATTACTCGCCATACAGGCATGCCTTCCACTCTGGAATATCATAGAAAAGAATTTATTCATAGGTCAAGTAGTCGTGTAAATGCCGTGATTTTTTTAATTTTAAAAACATCGGAGGGTTTTATAATGAAACTGAAACCACACCAAAATCAGAGTGTAGCAATTTCTATAATTTGAATAATTTCACCTTAACTAATGATAAAAAAGAATCATTAAAATGATAAAAAGGATATTTGGAATCTATAAAAAAACGGTTTGCTTTATGATTATACTTCATACAGAACTCAGAACCGATTTTAATCAAAATATAAAATTACAAAATATTCCATATCAATTTCAGCATCAAATTCATACTCAAAGCAGGGGGAAATCTATAAGAACATAAAGATTTAAGTACTCTTCTTCGACAAATTATTATTTCTAAAAATAATTGGCATAATAAACAAATTCAAAAAGATACGCACTTAAAATAGAAATCTGTTTTCCGAAATTCAAATCCACACTCGAATCACGAAAATTTCTATTTCTTCTAATGACATGAGAGAAGAAGTCGAAATTTCTGCCAGAAGGAAAAGAAACTCGGTGAAATTCGGGCATTATAGGCATGCATTATGCATTGAATAATTGAATTTGTCTTCCGTTTTCGAACCAGAAGAGGAATGTTGGAATATAAAATCGATGGAAAGAATGAATTAAGGAAAAAGATTTAAGCATTTTCCCACTTGTAATACGTGCAAATCAGGTTGCCTTTTGTGACTGTTTTTTTAAGAAAAAACTTTTCTTGTGAAACTATAATGGCTAAAACTGATTATTTACATAGAACGGTTGGTCTCAATGTTTACTAAGTTAACGTATCTAATTCATTTTAGTTTTGATTTTAAATAAACTATAAACTATAAAAACTTTTCGTATATTGTATACCTAAAATTTATGTCATTATACTTTGCTATTTTGTGAAAAAAATAGAACGGGCGACTTGGCCCGCTTGCTTTTGATTGATTTGTTATCAATATACAATTTTTGGTGTCAAAGCAACGTTCCTAATTTTATTCAATATCTCTTTTTCATTCCTAAACTATTTGATTACTATTCATAAGAACTGATACATTGTCATCACCCTTTTTATACATTTAATCCAATAATTGAAACATATCTGTTACCCTAGTTATAAAGCAAATATACGAAACTTCATTCATTCAGTTATTCCTTTAATTCTATAGTTGAAAAATATCTGTTACTCTAATGATAAGGCAAATATATGAAACTTCATTCTTTTAGCTATGCATTTAATCCAATAGTTGAAATATTCTGTTACTCCAGTAATAAAGAAAATATATGAAATATTATTGATTTCGTTAGTTGTGCCTTTCTGTTTGTGTGAGGATTAATAGACAGGTATTATCCTGTTGACTAATTTAGACGCAAAATTAATACAGATGTGGAATTTTTTATTTTAATATCCTATACCAAATTTTCATTCATTTTTGAAACTTACTTTTTGAGTTCACAGATGAGCATATATTAAAAATATATATTAAAAATCATTTCTTTGACTCCTGGAGGTTGAGAATATGAAATGTTAACAAAATCTGGAGGTTGAATTATTTATCAATTTCAGTGCTTTTTGTTTGCAAACTTCATAATTTACAATCTTAAAAAAATACCTTTCAACAATTTTTAAGAATGCTGTCAAAAGTATTAATAAATATGCTTTATTTAATTCATAAAGAAAAATATATTCCATAATTATATGTTTTCATATTTAGATAGTATTGCCTGAAGAGTCGATTAATTCTTAAATGACAACCATGATACAGCAGATCACATTAATTTTACTATCTTTACAACATCTTGCAGGTAAAAGGACAAAACACGATGTCACAGCTATTCATCTTATTGCAACTCCATAGTAAATTTTAACAATGAAAATTTAAAAAATAAATAAATGAGGCATCAAAATGATGCATGGTCTTGAATGATACCTGAGAGGAGACATCAGAATGCAATTCTTAAAATAACCAATCTATCTTTCAACTTTCTTCACTATTAATCTCAAAACTTACTAATGACTCGTTTGTTTTAATACGTTCCATGAAGAATGAATTGCCAGAAATATTCACTTTATAGCATTCTTTTATTGAAAGTTAAAATTAAAACACGATATAAGTAGCATTTTCAAAGTTTAAATACATTATATGTCCAACATTACTATTCAGATTAATGTACATAAAACGTATTTCATTTTACTTTCCTTTTCTAGCTATTCGAAAACAAAGTAGTCGGCATTATATCTGTCACTCTGACAGATGACAAGCTATTAAATGAAGAAAGATGTTCCATCGAGGACTTCTGTTCCCACTTGATAAACCGTTGCAGATGAGTTTATTAATGTCCTCTCTCTTGAAAGGATAATAATCAGAAGCATTTATCCTAAATTTACGGATAATACGACACCGGACATTAAGCTATCAAGGGGCGTCAGCGCTGCGACAGTTGTAAAAGATTTATTGGAGAAAATTGGCGCCCAGATGGTACTCGCGCCTTCAATTTTCGCCAAATGAATAACAAATATAATTTTTTCACCGATTACAGCCGGACAGCTCTGGTATGTTATTAGAGTGGAATCCATGAAGATGATGATCTGTTATTAAGCGAAACTGCATCGGAAATTTTGTGAGGCAATTGTACAATTTATCGAAGCGTTTTTCTTGTTCTTTGTTATTCAGTCGCTTTACGCAAGAGTTGGCCACTAATAATGCAGGCTGTGTCTGCTGATAATTCATTATCTTTTCGAGTGAGTGGAAAATCAACGATGTGTTCTTAAGCTCTGTTATTAAATACGTTCGAGATGAAATTATATAGTTATCGTTGTTATTTTTTAGAGTGGTGCTCATTCAATTTCGCTCAAGTAGATGTTTATGAATTGCTCTTTAGCGTTCACTTGACTTTTGTGCCGTTGTTTTTTTTTTTTTTTCCTTTTTTTTGAAATGGATTTTGAACAGAATTGATTAAATTCTCGTTCCCTGCTAAAATAGTTATTTATGTTTCTAAAAAGATATGAATCAATTAAAAATTGTTATGAATTTATTAGTATAGATAAAAAAAAGTATTGTTTCCAGAATTATCAAAAATATGTATCTAAAACTATTTTGCTAAAAGATAATGCATCCAGTAGACTTTTATGGGAATTTCCCAGTTACTGTTTTAATATCTCATCAAAATAACAGAAAATTATTTATTCTATTGTTTACTAGAGATAATATTTCATAAATTATGACATTTTAGAAAAGATAATTATATAAAAGCTGCAACTAGTAAACAAATACAATTTAATCGGACATTATTTTGTGGTTACTACATATATGTTTAATTCAAACTTATGAGAAATTCTCAGCTACTGTTTTAATATATCACCCAAAATAACAAAAAATCTTTTATTTTATTGTTTTGGGGGTACTGAATCAGGGATGGGTCGGTCTCTGATTTGGATCTAAATTCTGACTAGCGGATTTATGAATGAGTTCGACCACCCCCTAAAAAGGGTTTGTGCCGTGTGAGTGAGCTACAAGTCAGATTTCTGCCCTATGGGTGCTCAGGGGTCTTTACCCTCAGAATCTACTGCACCCCCTTTCCGTGAAAACACGGACACGACAAAAAAAACTAGAGATAATATTCTGTAAATTATAATATTTCCGAAAATATAATTAAGTAAGAGTTACTTCAGTAAATATGTATAATTCAAGCATAAACTATTTAGTGGATACTTATCAGAAATATTATATTTATCAAGAATTTGTGGGAAGTTTCCAGATACTGTTTTAAAATTTCCGGAGTAACAGAAAAAATTTATTATTTTATTGTTTTCTAGAGATAATAATATTTCATAATTTATAACATTTCAATATTATAGTTGAGGAAGTTCTACTATCCACAAAAAATATAATTCAAACAAATTTTTAAAAATTTCGAAATGCATTAAATAGAAATAGAAAACATTAATCACTAAAAAATAGTGGATTTCTTATAAACAGAGAATAGATTATACATTGGTATAATTGCTTAAATTGGAATTCTGTCGTACACTCAATTCTACTAAATATTTTGGCTATAAAGTAGAAATCGATCATATAACAATGTAAATGTGGTTTGAGAAACATTTTTTAAGTACGCAATGGCTGCAGTTTGTAAACTAGAGTTTTACCTAAATAATCAATAATTAAATATTTTATCAAAAAATAGTAGTTATTATGTTGTATTAAAGTAAGTAGCAAAATATATTATTATAATATCAGAGGCAAAACTAGTTTGAAAATAATTTAGTGAAATACTTTTAACAAAATAAATTAGGAGTTTAATTCTGGATACAATTCCACTGATTAAATCCATAACAATATTCTGTATTCTATTTTACGAGTATTTTAAACAATTTTATTTCTTAAACTGTGAATTATAAAAATAAATAAGCTAAAAAATTTCAACGTCTTTTTTTATAGTAAAATTCAGTTTATCATTATGCAACATAAATTATTTAAATGACTGAAATAAAATATGCTGTAAATAATAATAACGAAATCATTAGCACAAAAGAAATATGCAGATACTTATATTTGTACTAAAAAACAAAATTGAGTTTCTTTACATCGACAAAAAATATTATATTTCATTTGGGAATTCGTTTCTGAAGAATTAATTTATATATAAAATTGTATACATGGTAAAATACTTATTTTAATTTTTTATTTAATTATTTGATACTTAATTTATAAAATAAGCAAATAAGGTTCTCTTATTTTATAAAATAAGCAAAATAGACTTTTAAATTCGAATTTTAAAAAATCCTTAAAAATATCAACGGTTTTGTATTTTTATTTCCCTTGAGACTAAACGTATACTGCTAATTTTATTTTACATTGCTCCCTCAATAGTTAAAATTTTACAAATAATTTACAGTTAAAATTATTTAGTATTTTTTTCATATAATCATGCTTTATTGTAATTTCTCAATGCCTTTTCGAAATTGTGAAAAATTGAAATCAGTATATAAACAATAAAAAATGTGTTTAGAGAGAGTGAAAAAAGTCCTTTTGAAAATATGATACTCATATTTTGAAAAAAAAACTTCAAAAATAGATAGCTAATTAAATCAATTACATACATTTTTTAACTCCGCATTAAAGGAGAATCAAAACGTTTTCCCCAAAATCTCGAGAATCGAATTTGATTTCAGATAGTAACATTGGATGTGCAAATTGCATCATTTACCATTGAAATTGGCGTCCATTTATTGAATTGCAGCAAAGAAAATTTGCTCTTTCTTTAAATGCTGAGTTTTTTTTCTTATTTCATATTTAATCCTAATGTTAAGAAATTCCAACATTGCTGTCCAATGCAGTTTATTTCATAGTAAGGAAGAAAGTTTTGATAACATTTTAACAAGTTATTAAAGCTTTGACGACAGGAAGGAAATGAATACGATAGCTGTGGCTACATAAAAGAAGAATCCCAAATATTCGAAAGTATTGGCAATATCTCCAATTAGGATTTGACTTTCCGCGTTGTTTCTTTAATATTCGATTATCTCTCAAAGAAGCTGCAAAAACAGAGGCCAGCAGACAAGAAAAAAGGAAAAACTGAGTGAATTCTCTCTATAGAGAATTTACATTCAGCGAATTATTCGTGAAGTTGGATCTATTTAATAAATATTTGCTACATACATGTGTTTGATTTCCGTAAAAGCCGTTTTGATTGTGCTTTGTTACCTAACTTTTGAGTGACTTTATCCGTTATTGAGTGTATTAATATTTTCTCTGTCCACCAATTTGACGAATTTTTCTTAATGACGTTGAAACTTAAAAGGTATGTGATGAGCTGCTGAGGAATAATTCCATATTTAAATTCCAAAGTGGCCATTATTTTCAAATTCAATAGAGTTTCGATTGAAAAAAAATTGTACTCAACATATTAAACAAATTCGTCAAGTAAAAGCATTAATCTCTTTAAACGTGTTTCTAAAAAGGAAGATTATTTTAACTCAGACTGACCGAATTTGGATAAAGCTTTCATTGCAATTCAGTTTAGTTACATTAACCTCCTGTTACGAAGCGACATTAAGGATACATTGGGAAAAATTAGAACTTCTATTCTTCGTAGTCTATGCTAATCCTCCTGACGTCCATACCTCACCAAAAAGAAAGTATTTGCCCCTGATAGATTTAACATTCAAAGAACCCTCTTAAGCGTGGTTTTTTTATTATGAATCGGGTATCGAATCTGGAACCTTTCGGTCCGAAGTCGAGGCATTATCACCAGTCTACTGCGGCCACCGAACCAGCAAATATGAATAATACGATGGTGCAAAGAAAAATTAAAGTTTGGAATTTATGCAAAGCTATGGAATATTCATTTTCCACAAATGTCTTTTGTCATATGGCTAGGAAAATAGCAGACAAATTCCACGGCTTGAAATTGAATTGTATGCCTATCCAGCTTAAAGTTTAGATCCGGATAGATAAGATTACCAAATCTTAGGTAATTTGTAGGAGATGCTAAGTTGTCATCGGTGGTTTTTCAAAGTGTGATGTCCAGAATGCCCATCAAATAAAATATTTCATTGCAGAAGAGTTTCAGAAATCGATTGCATCATGCCACAAGTGAATTGCCAAAGATATGGAAGTGACATATGTCGGAAAAGGATTATATACAATTCTTCTTTTCATATGTAAATAATAAAATTGCATGAACAGTGCCACCTATTTCTGCTTATTAGTTTCGCGAAAGGAGAGTCTTGAAATAGTTCTATCTGGCCCTTTTAATGGATAAATTTCACATCACCACTGGCCTTGTATTTTCTGCGTTTTGGAAAATTAAGATGTATGGCAGTGAAACTATTTGACAATTATGAAGATTTTTGTCGATTATAATTATTATATGGCCAGACTATATTTTGCCTTTATAATTTCAAGTCGATGCGAAATACTCTTTTAATAATTATTTATAATAAAGCTATTCGCACTAATTATTTAGTTAGTAAAAGTACGCATGAAAGGAAACCAGAGGGAGAAGTTTTCCTAAAATTTCAAACTCTCTTCTATCTAATAATTCCTTCATGCTAGAACGCCTTACATTGGCTTACAATAGTTACGAAATATTAACTTTTGACATGAATTTAGTATTTTTACTGAATCTATAGTGTCATCCTTGGAGAGTTATTTCGCGATTATTCCCTGGCATGCTTTTGTGAGTATCCGAAAATCGAATTCGTTTTTTATGCTTGTTTTATTTATGTTGAAGGGTTTTTCTTCTCAACAGTTTGAAATAAAGATATGACACAAGACTGAACTTGTAGCTGTAAAATCCCATACGAAATTTGATACACTTGAGTCACTGCACTTTAGAATTATCGCTTTTAAATATTTCTGAAAGCACAGACCAAAAGACAATCAACCCATCGTTGTATATAGCTCAAAATTTGACGCAAATAGATGTCATGGACTAAAGATACTAAATTTCTGTATCCAATCTTATCTGTTTAACTCACTTAATTTTGCATTTATCGAGTTAATTTATATCTGACAGCCAGATAGAATAACTTCCTTTAAATACCTTTTACTCAAAATATGATAGAAATATTCAAATTTGGTATAAAAATCGCATACCGAATTTCAACCATCTAGCTCAAAACGTTTTTTGAGTTATTTTTCTCACAAAAAGAGAGGAGTAAATTTTCCAAAAATGTATTTTTCATACTCAGAGATATCTAAAACTTGAAGACCCTTCTAAATCTCGATTTCGAATTTTTTTTAAAATTTTTCTATGCGTTATCAATACGGCATTTACGAGAAAGTAAAAATAAATATCTTGCTGTATGCATTCATTATTGCATTTTGAACAAATTAATTGTATGTTAAATGTCAAAAAGTGTATCAAAGCATTTTTGCCTTGCCAATTATTTGGATATTTTTTTGCATGTACTGAAATGTTATCTGGTTGGCAAGAACAATCATTGCATAAGAAATTTACAATGTGTTTTATTTTCAAGACTATGTACTAAGTTTAGAATTTACGAATTTCAATGTACGAAATTTAGATCGAATATTCACCTTAAACCATAAAAGTTATAATAATATTAAAAAGAAATTTTTAATACGGATAACGTTTATAAAAAATTCCATTTGAAAATTTTTTGTCATTATTTAAGATCATTTATAAAATTCTCGCAACTGACACCAAAAAAAAAAGAAATTCTTCACTTCCCATGCAATTTTTTGAAACTTCCAAGAATTATCATCTCCATCTATTAAAATTTATTTTTAATGCTTTAGTCATTAGTAGTGGTCAGGATTCTACCCAAGTCCTCCAAAAGAAATAGACGACGATTTGACAAACTACTTCATTGTGAATAACAATGAGCTAGCGACGAACAAGATTTGAAAAGATACGCTCTGATTAATGAGGATTTTCCTTAACGATACGTTTTTAACAGAACAAGCATATACACTAATGATTTCTGAGGCCGGATCATTTATCTTCATCAGATTACATACTTAAAAGAACCACATTATCCGAAAAGCAATTAGTAGATACCTTAATGTAAATCGGTTGTAACATTCTGATTCAGCTGCCTTTCCTTTAGTGCACTTGTTACGCGTACCGTTCGAATATTCCACGAATGGAAATTTGAATAATGCAGCATATTCTTCATTTCGGCTCAATCACTGTCTTATTTCAGATGCAATTTCCATTCTTTTTAAGCAAAAACATACTGTTATTATATCTCTGGTTAGAGAGTTCTCTAAGAGATTTCTGGTTTCTAGTTATACGAGGTTAAGTGTTGTTCGCGTACCTTTTCATTAAAACTAATCTGCCTTTATAATTAGAAAAGTAGGTAATGATTTTTTAAAGTAGAGTATCATTATTTAAAAAGGGAAAAATAATCATACATGTGATTATTCAGCATAGGGATAGCCCATTGATTACTTATAATTACATTTGAATCTATTTTCATTCAATGCTACAATGTTATAAATCTACTATTAACAAATTTCACTTGGTTCCAAGTTAGTTAGAAAAAAACAAAACTTAAAACTGACTCTCAAGGGCATTAATATGAATTGACCACCAGCTTTTCACCAACTTGTTTCCACTAAAAGTGCATTTAAAATTTCTGTAAATTTATTGTTAAGACCTGCAATCCTTCATGACTGTTAAATTTTCTTCTTTTTCTTTATGTAATGAGGTGCATACTTACTTCCGAAAGCACAGGATGATACTTTAGATTTTATAAATATTTCAATTTTAAAAAATCATATTTCTCTTTTACTACTATTATTCTTTTCATTATAACGTTTGAGTTAATGTTAAATGATAAAACTTATGCAAGAACTTTTTGCACTCACTTTCTCTCTGTAGTGCTTAATTGGTGATACACATGCCCAATTAAAACGGTGAAACGCATGCCATGCCCAATCAAAATGGTGACACACATGCCATGCTCGATTAAAACAGGTATGGATTTGGAAATTTAAAATGCAAATATGAACTTAAAATTATAGTCTTGTAATTTCAAACAGCCTATCTTGTCTTCAAATAAGGAAAATCTGTACTTTATTGCAGTTGCATTTATGTACTACTGTGGAAACTAGAACTTATGGCAGTTATTCAAAATGTCTTTACATTTCCAAAATCGTTTACTTTGTTTCACACACCACAAGAGTGCCTTCTACTGGAAGGGTTCTAGCGTGACCGTTCATGGTTCTTAGAACTCAATTGTAGTTTCTTCTTATGCAACGCAGAGCTCTGATTATCCAGTTTTATCGCATTTCAGATTACGATTTTTTGAATTTCTAAAACTACGCCTAAACTTCCTGTATATCAAAATTCAAAAGTAGAAAAAGTGCCTTTAATTTTTAATTAATACTAGCCTTTATCCTTTGTTAAAAAAGGTACAGAAATAAAATATATCATTCAATTTTTAAAGTTCCTTTCTTTGGTATATTATGGGATTTTTTCTTTCATCTAATGGTTTTCATTGAATCTTTATGATTTGTGCAATTTAAGAATAGCATTTCAACAACAGATTGCTCAATTTTTCGCTTGACGACACTATATAAAATAAAAATTCTCATATCTCTGATATATTTGAATTTATTTGCAAAAGTTGAATATCCAAAAAAAGATTTAAAATTTGCTAGTGATTTTATGGAGGAAAAAGTTTAAAGAACATTAGTTAATGATTCAAACTAAGGATTTTTAAAATTTAAAATGTTGCACTTCTCTCCCATTTTTAATTCTCAAGACTGTTACATACAGAGCAAAATAATTATCAGAAAATTAAAATCCATAGTCATACCAAAAATTGTTTATTTGGGAAGACATGTTTATTTGCTGTCTTCTTACAGTGCTCAACAATGTATATCTAAAAGAACAATTTCTTTTCTGAGAATCTATGTTATTATAAAAACATTTAAAATACATAAAGTATTATTTTCTATCTCGTCTATTGAGATTTTTTTTGTGATATTTGTGCTGTAATACAATGTTAAACATATTATTGCAAGTCATTCAAAATGCTATATAACGCTATTCGTTGACAGAATTTGCTATGTATTTCCTTCATAAGGTGTAGATACTCTAGAGTTAGGAATTTTGAAAGCTCTTATCTAATTTTATAATAACCATTTTTATAATCATTATTAAATTAATCATTTTAAATTTTTAAGTTCCTCCTTAATACACATTACTGCACAAGCATCATTTTTACAACATTTCAAAAATAAAAAGTAATACCTAAATCAGAAAGTTTGAAATATTTCATCTATTTACAAATGAAAAATTCATTAAAACTTTTTCCAAACGCTAAATATCATCATTTTGATTTAAGTTAAAAATAAAATGTTAATTAAATGGAAATTCAATATTGTTACAAATATATTAATGGAAATAGAATTGTAAAGAAAACAGCAAATGCTAATTTATAAAAGGTAAGCAACATATTTGTAATTGAAACAAAATTCTGTCTTATAAATAGCAATAACAAAATGCTTTTCTAAAAAATTAACATAAATTTTAAATATAAATTCAACACAATTCTCAATTAATGTTGTTCTTTGAAGCAATTAACAATAAATGTTTTCTTAAGAAGGTGTTTTTGAAATGAAGTTGAACGTTAGCTTAATCTCTGTAAACTAGCTAAGCAAAAAGTTTCGCAACAAAACGTATTTAAATATTATTAAATCTATCATGGAATTCGATTATCAAAAGCTACAAAGAAAGAATAAAATGACTTTCTGATATAATTTTTTCCATTTCATTAATAAAGATTTGTATTAATCCTATTAAATAATTATTCTATGGATGTTTTTTTAATTCTTCTTACAGATTTACTTTAAAATTAGTAAAAAAAATAATGAAAAATTCGAATTCATTTCCAGTTTAAAAAGTAGTTTCAAGAATTATTTTTATTCGTATGAAACTCAAAAAATATTCGTCCAGTGAAAAAATAATACTGAATTTTTCCAGTTCGTATGTTAAATTTTAACGATATGAAAATGGTGAATTATAAGTTTCAAGACAAACTCTCTAGCAAATTGAATTTTATTACATTAAATATTTGCTAACTTCAAAGATTAGAATTTCTTCGAGTGAAATTTAAACGTGTTAGCATTTAAAATATTTTTACAAACACACTTTGATGTCAATGCAGCATTGAAAAATTTATTCCAATATGTTGAAATCAAAAGACTGCTCTAAGATTTATTAAGAATGACTGGAAAAAAAACATTAAGAGTTTTAAGAGTTGTTGAAAGCGTTTTTATATAAGTATTGTTTTTTCTAATGCTTAGATTTATCTGTATTAATTCTCGCTGATTCACGAGAAAAAGTTCTGCAAAAATTAATATTTCAAGTTTGCTTTCTCCTATGAGTTTTCTCCTAAAGCGCAAAACAAATTTTATTTTTCAAAGAAAAGGCATTTCTTCTTTTTTTTAATATTTTCGTATCAGATTGCTTTTTTTTTTTCACCGGAAATATATCTTGATCATCTTTCTTTCATATTCAAAGAAACCTTCATGATATTATGAGGACTTTTAAGTTTTTTTACTGTTCTTATTTGCTGTAAAAATCCTCTAGAATAAGCTCAAAAGGTCCGTTGCTATTTTTGAAACTCAGGATATTTCTGATTCTTCAAAACAAATATGGAGGCTCTGAAATTGCTATGAAATGAAGAAAATCTATGAATATTTATCTTCACGTTTACAAGAATAAAAATAAGTCATCATTTGCGACTTCTTTTGTTTTTCATATCAACATTTCGTCGTTCACAAATAGAGGGCGCGATATAAACTGATATCTTTTTCGTACAGATTATTCTAAAAAGCTAGTTTTTCATATCATATTTCAAGTTTTAGATATGAAGTTTTCGCAAAATTCAAGTCTTCATTCGTTGACATATATATTATTCGAAATATTTCTTATGGTTCTTATTGCCATATTAGTAGCTTATAATTTGAGGTCCTGGGATCTTTCTATAGCATCACGAATGACGAAAACTAATTGCTGCCGCTAAATATCTTTTATTGGGTTCGAAAGTTTTCACGATTTTGTTTTATTTTTTAAATTTAAATATTCAAAAATATTTGAATATGTTTTACTTTATTTTTTGAATAAATTTTTATTTTGAATTCAAAAATTTAAATGATTAATTTATATAACAAATTTTTTTAACATATACTTTATTTTTAAAATATGAATAACTCTTCTGAAACAGACTACAATTTAATTATTTGAAAAGAAGGAAAACAGATTTAAGAAAAATTTTGGCAAAAGCCCAGTATATTTTTTATAATAGCTTAATGTTACTTCTAAAAATGTTTGATGACTCTTACGTTTAATTTTTCAAAGAGATGTAATAAACATTTTTGAGGAAATTAGTTTGAAAGTGTATTTTTGTTTAAATGACATATTCTATCTCAATCAAACTATGCAAAATATGTTGGATCCAAATCCTTTTGTGAGCTCCCATTTATTAAAATGTGTAAAATTAGTGTTTGAAAGTTTGTTTCAACAATAACAAGAGACATTTATTGAAATGAGCTCCATTCTAAATCATCTATTTCATATCTTTTTTAAAAAATTACAAAAGTTCCATTCTTTTCCCACTAAATTTTCTAATATACTTCTACGAAAATATAATTCATAAAGTGATGCCAAACATGATGCATGTTTATGTAATTGCTATTTGTTCTATAACAGCAATTCAAAAACAAGACAAAGTAATTTTGATATAAATAAATAAGGGGATTCTAATTAAAGTCCTACTTTCAAAGTCACTGAAGTCAAAAAAGAATCACTGGTCAGAATGACTTTAAATTTGAATTGAAATATACTTACAGAAGAGGAAAACTGTATGGTGTTCCAAAGTGTATCAATAGATGGCGCTGTAAACGTTACTGTACATTTGATCACTTGACTTTTCCAGATTTCATTCCCATTTTCTCTTTCTTAATAAAAAAAAACCCTACTCTTTCAATCATGTTCCCATGTTTGACTTGTACAATCAATAGAAAAAATGCAATCGTTTGAGTACTAATTTACAGAATAAAAATGAAACGTTACTCATAACCAGGTAATATTTTTGTTTGATCAAGTCTTCTAGTTGGGCAGTAAAAAATAATTCCATATTTATAGATAATTATAATAACATCAAATTAATCAATCTTCATTTAATAGCCTTTATATATTCTCTAAATTTGGGGAACATGTATAGAGAGCAGAAAATGATGAATGAATGCTGTAATTGATATCGTAAACATTTGTTCCATAATTAAACACATAAGACTCCTAAATAAATTCTGCTGATCGGGCACATCTGTAATTGACAACATCAAATATCTTTTGAAATATCAAGAGAAGGATTTTTCGAGAATGATTTTTTTCGTATCAGAATTACTTAACTTTGTGCAATTACGTGGTTACTGAATCATCAAGTCAACAATTCAAAATTTAATTACCCATATTTCAATTCGGCTTTTTTTTTCTGTATTTCTTTTTTAATGCCATATGCTCACTGAATTTATTAAATTAATTATTTAAAAATGTAATTAATTTTTCCTAGATTTTTTGTATCCAGATTGGCAAATAGATGATGTGGATATTTCATCTCTATCAATGCTGTCATGAATTCAAGAAAAAAAAGTGTAATCGAAAATGTTCCCTTTTTAATCATTTTTTTCACTAACTGTATTTTGATTTCTACCTTCAATAAACTCTGATGCTTTTATTACTGTTATTTTATTTATATTAAATCACGACATTGCATGCTTTTACCTTTATCTTTTCGAAATAAATAAGAAAAAACTTCCTATGCCCATTAATAAATTCTAAATTTTTAAAAAGAAAATAAACATGGAAAGCAAAAGGAACATAAAAGACATATATAGATCTGAATCCGTGAGCTCTTAGACTACTTAAAATGCGAGATGAGAAATATTAAAGTTTTAATGCATATAAAAAAGCAGAATGTAAATGTAATATGAAAATTAATTTAATTAAATTAATCAAAAAAATCTGTATTTAATTATTACATATATTTTTATATCAAAAAGAAGTTATAAAAATATACTATATTTAGTGAACATTGAAGACTGTTTTGTCAGTCTGAAGGATTCTGATCTCCAAAATATAATTATTGATAGTAAGGGATTGCAATAACTATACTAACTAAATAAGATTGGGCTAAAAATGATAAAAGCCATTTTTTGATAAGCCAAGGGCTACATTTCTTAATTGACAATTACTGCATTTTTATTACTAAAATACTGGAAATTCTACAAGAACATTTTCTTCTTCCCTTTATTTCTTTGTAAAGTTCATTGAGTTCATTTTTCTAATTCTTAGCAAATGCTTTGTAAAATATATTGTGTGTGAATTCTACGTAAATTTTATTAAGTTTATGTATGGATTCTCAAAATGCATTAAAGCTCATGCTTGAATTCTTTGTAAAATGTATTAAGTTTATTCGTGCATTCTTTGTAAAATTTATTAAGTTTATTCGTATATTCTTTGCAAAATGTATTAATTTTATGTGTGATTTTTTTGTAAAATATATTAAACTTATGTATGAACTCTTTGTGAAATGTATTAAGTTTATGCAGTTGTAAGTCTTAGATACTGCTATCATTCTTTATAAATAATTAGACATTCCACTAATACATATTTTACTGTAACCTTTTGCAGAATGTTTTTAATTATACGATTATAATTATAAAAACTACAGTTAAAAGCTGAGTTTATTAAAAATACAAATTATTTTGAAAATCGTCATTCTCCTTTAAGTGTTTAAATTTCTGAGCATCAGTTCCAAAATATTGCTGTGGCTTCATCGGAAAAATAAATTTTGCTTTACTGGATTATTAGATGTCACTGAAGAAAATATTTAAGAATTTTGACACGAAATACTGAACATCCTCGTGTTCCACATTTTTTAAATAAGGTATTTACCTCTTTCCCAATCGTGATATGTTTTATACCCTTAGGGTGAGATGGATCGGAGTGTCAAATAAGTAAAAAAAATGTCAGAAACATCGGGCAGACAGTTAGATTGCAATACGTATAGCAGTAAGTTGAGATCAGTACTTAGATCAAGAAAAAAATCTTGTTTCATTTCAATAGGGGAATGTCATCTAAGAAAATATTTAGAAGTATCGTTCGAATTTCTAACTTTGTAGAATGCCTTCTTTATGGGTTTTGAGTGATAATAATTTGTTCTTGAAACTTAGAAATTACTTTCTTGGTGGAGAGTGTTCAGTTCTTTACAAAATGTTTCTAATTGTATAGTCCGACCTGGGAACTCAAGTTCCAGTATTTTTTATACGAAGATGCATATACAATTTATGGAAAGGTTTCAGTAACATAAAAAAATAGCTCCGATCATAGCATAAATTAAAATTTAAAAATTAAAAAAAAACATAATAATGCGATTTTATCTGCTCATTTTTTTATTTTTGAAAAGTAAATTTATGCAAAGTCATACAATTTTCCCATTTGAAAACTCTTTTTTTTTTTCTAATACCCAAAATTTTGAACTTTATAGTTTGTTAAGGAAAAAATCATTTGTGGAACACAGTTCTCAAAAACCCCTGTATACAAAAAATAATAAATGCAATCTGTTTTCATAATTACAAAAAATAAAACATAAGTATTAAATTTATAAATTTTTATACTATGCATTTTCGTGTTTTTTAAAAGCAACTAAAATATATTGAGTAAAAATATCCAAAATTTTAAACTTTATAGCTTGTTAAGGAAAAAATCATTTGTGGAACACAATTCTCAACCAACCAAATATATACTGTATCCCAAAAAATAATAAATGTAATCTGTTTTCATAATGTACAAGAAATAAAACATAAGTATTAAATTTATAAATTTTTATATTATGCATTTTCGTGTTTTTAAAACAACTAAAATATATTGAGTAAAAATATGCACTCTCTGTTATAAATTTATTTATAAATTTAATTAATAAATATTCTCTAAGCTTTCAGCATTTTTTATAAGGGAATGAAGTATATATATAAGCTATAATCTTTTTTAAGCTTAGTTGTACGATTTAGAAAAGCCTTTCTTCTGTTTTATTTTCAGTAAAATATACAATAATAAATAAGATAAGTACAGAAAAAAAATTAATTTTCATTTAACAAAATACGAATGTCACTTAATATGTTTCTTATTTTTCTAAAAATTATACGCAAATCCGGAGAAATGGTATTTGATTGGTACATTGTAAAGCAATCATTACAAATTGTGAGGATTTAATATACGAAATTTTGAGCCGAAAATTTAAGGAATAAATTCACATTTTCATCACATTTATCGGTTCTTTATTCTTATCAAAATACTTAATTTGCTTGCCTTCTAAATAAAACCAAAATTAAGTTAACATTTCTCGCTAAGAAATTGGTTTTTATAATAAATGAAAATAATTTTTTGAATTGCATGTATATTTTCAATAAGATTGTAAAGGAAAATGACAGTTAAGCTCAAGTTTATAAAAGAAATTTTACCGAACAATTTTTCTTAAAATGAAAAGAAAAACCTGAGAATTTTTAAATTTATAGTTTACTTTTAAATCAAACAAATTGAAAACAATAATCTATACATATTATAAAATGAAGTCTCCTGAAAGCATCTATTTATTTGAACCACAAAAACTGTAAAAATATTTAACGGATATTGGAAATATTTATATCATTTTGTAGAAAATTTATTGGGAAAAGTTTTAGTACATTTAAGTCATATTAACTCAAAAAAAGGAGTTTTATAAGGGCAATTTTAATTATTCCACGCATGCGTGAAAACTACGCATGTGCAAGTAGCAAGAACTGTGTTATGCATATATATGTTTCCTTGTTTGAGACTGATTTTAAGCAGCGTTTCAAAATTCATTATGCCAAAAAAAGGAAATACAAGCTTGGCAGGAGCGTATTAAATACCAAAAAGCTTCGTTTGTTGCTTGGTATGAGAAATGTATAGGAAAGAAACATTCGGTTAGCGAATATCAGAGAAAGAATGTCCAAACTTAGGTAAGGAGAGACTTAAGGCGAACGAAATAATCGTCTTTTTTTAAATCATATTGCAACTGAATTGTGGATACAGAATGTATCTGAATAGTGAGTTCCTGAGAAACAAAACGATCGCCTATCTTCTGACAGAGACAGACATTTGAATTTGAGATGGCGAAAAATGAGAAAACAAACATAAATTTTAAAACAGCTTGCATTAATGGATTGTTTTATCAACAGATAAATCATATTTTTACCATTTCACAGTCTAAATACTTTTGGGTGTGCTCCATAAAAATGGCTTTCTAGCTATTTTTGATAATTTCTAAATATATTTTTTGTTTGTTTGATGTTGTGTAACATGCCCGTGTCATATCGAATGGAGGCTAGACTTAAGTTTAAAGCCTATTTTTCTTTTTGGATGCTATACCATGGCAATGCTGTGTGCCACCAGCTCGTTTTTGTATAAAATATTCATGTTTTAGAAACTGTAACTCAATAAAGTTTCTAAGCCCAATAAATGTAAAAAAAGATGATTAAAATCGAAATTTGAATTTGAATGGTATTTGCTTTGTTAGAATAATATTTTTGCAATGAAATATTCTAAAAAATATTTCCGAATCTAAATACAAATGTATGAAACATTATTATTTTTTATTTTTTTTAAATGTGCGAAAAGAAAACGAAACAGTAGAACATCAGATATATTTTATATCTAAGAGCGGAGAAAACTCTTTTTCTGAAAAATTAGTGCATTGTACTAAAAAAATCAAATTTTAAATCAGAATATAGGCCTAAAATAGAATACAGCCAATAAAAATGTAATTAAAAAGTAATTGTTATATGATTTATGTATATATGTTTTATAAAACTGTCATATTTATTAAGGAATATATTATTTTTTTCTTCAAGTTGAAATTCACTCTTGTCATTTTATCAACAACATTAACTTTACAAATAACAGATAGAATAAATTATGTTATAAATTGGCATTATATGTAGTAATATGATGGTTATATTTTAATTAAGTATAGTTATCGGAAAGAATTTTTATAACTAATTGAAGAAAAAAAACTGGAAAACGATATGAGGGTTCAAAAAATTCAAACGATGATTTTCGCTTTTAAAAATCAAATTAACAATATAATATAATGTTATTAAGGATAAAAGAATCTTTGATACTTTCTAGTAGTCCTCTGAATTGTGAAAAGGCATGTAAAGCTTTTTTTCGCAATTATCCAAAAAAGATTTCTTTTGATTCTTACATCAATGACATCTTTACTGTAAAAAGAAATTTCGATTCAAACGTTTTTCACCTTTTCCAAAGTGAGCTATTTATTGATAACAAAAGAAGACGAATAAAAAACATTTAAAGCAAATTTAAGTCAAAATCCGAATGACTTTTGGCTTAAGTATTCCATTATAGAAACGACTATTTTTATAACCGGGTAAAATGCCTAAAGAAACTTCCAACAAAGAAATACGTAGGCTTACGCGCGAAATCCGAAGATAACAAGTCAAATTCTTCGAAATAGTTGTAACATTTTTAGAATTTTACAAAAAAAAATGAGAATGAGTGTTGATCAAATCTGCTTTTATTTTAAAATAATGCATGTTTTGCAGATAGGAAACAGGTTTGAAATTATTCAACAATGTGATATAGAAGTGTTAAAAATCTCAAACAAATAATTCATGGTTACGCTCAGCTCAAAAAAATGTTGGGGTGTTTTTTGTTTGTTTGTTTGTTTGTTTGCTTGTTTTTTCGAAACACAGGTTGTTAGGTGACAATAAGAGTCTTCATTAGATTTATAATTTTGATGATTTCTTTTATTCTTTCTTCATTTCCGTCTCTATAATTTTAGATACAAATTTCAGAAAAAAGTTTTTAGTTTTACATTTTTTTCTGTCTTACTTCCGTGTTAAATAAAATGATTCCCAATACAGGATTGGAAATCAAGCAAATAGGACATTTGCGCAAAAGAAATAAAAATCAATAAAACGTCCAAGAGGACCAAAACTATTGGCAGAAAAATGTGGTGACCATTGACAAAAGAAGAATCGATCGCTTTAATTTAAAACACAATCATAAAGCACTGAAATTACGCGTATAAATTTTTTTAAAGTCAATAAAAATAAAATTCGACACATTGTAGCATATATGTGAATAAAATAGATTATAGTAAATGTTTTTACCTTGATTTAACAAAATTTGTATTTTCTTTTGTAAACAGATTAAAATATAATGACAATTCCATGTGTCATAATAGCTGAATCTATTTCCTCTAAAGCATAAACGTGAATAGATAATTTATTTAACTAAGACTATATTCGTACAAATACTTAAAAGTATTTTGAATTTTCCATCTAATATTTTGTAAAAGAGAATATGAACTATAGAGACTGAACTTTAATTTCATATTCAATAAAATTATGTAAATGGAAAACGATATTTGTGTAAATAAATTCAATTAAAACCAGAAACTGTCTTCTACATTTTTTTTTCAGATTTAGAAAACGTTTATGATTTAAAAACTTTATAGCACTAAGTACTTGCAGAGCTTAAAAAGAAATTTTGGAAAGAACAGAAAAGGACTGCAGATGAATTCCCATGCAGGATAATTATAAAATGAAGTTGAAAATTGCTTTGTAATAATTAAAAGAATAGCTGCCGTTGACGACCAGCTTGTCCATCCAGATTTTTTACTTTTCAAGCATGTTAAATTATTAACAAGGAATTCAGCTTCTTTTTTTAATTTAATCCTACTATTTGATAAATCTGGAAGTATAAATTTAATTTAATTGGTCAAATGAGACTTGTTATTCATCTAAATTAAAAGTTGCATGTATTATGAAATAAAAGGTGAATTCGAAACTCTTACTTCAGAGTTAATGTCCAAGAAAAGTAACTTTTTTAATCAATTTTAATTTTGGCAAAATCACATGATCAAATATTTCGGTTAATGAATCTGAATTTCTAAATATTAGAAATAATTGTAATAAATTGTTTAATAAATTTATTTTTTTAAAAAGTATATCACAAATAGAAAATTTAGCTAAAATGAAACTGATACCATTAAAAACAATTTCAATTTAAAAAAAGGAATTTGATTCTAAGGAAATAAAATATTTAACTCTTAAGTTAATTTAAAAAATAATTTTTTAGATATTAATTTATTAAGATCATCAATTTCTAGAGATAAGTTATAACGATTATCCATCTAACGATTGTTAAGCTTATTTTTGTATTTGATTAAACCGTCAGTTTAATGTCTATTTCTATCATCTTGATTTCTCTTACGATTTTTTTCCTCCAAGCAATCTAATAATATTTCGATATTTCGTTATCTAAACAAACAATTCATTTAAATGCAACCGTAAAAAATTTCAATAAATTAGTCGGAAAAGTAATTCTGTTGACAGTAGTTTGTTGCCATTCAACGATAAATAATTATAGAGATTTCTGCTCAAATTACTATAGCATTTCATAAAAATAGTCTAACCAAAATATTTTTATCACAGCATTTTTAAAAATTAATTTTCTTATTTTAAATAATAATATATTAGAGCTATTGTAAAATATTGACAGTTCTTTTCAAAATATTAGTTTTACAGAATTGCTTTAAAAAGTAATAACCAAAATTTATCCCAAAATCTTTTATTAGAAAATTATATAAAATGTTATTTCTAGTTTCTTTTATATTTCCAAGCAATATTTTTCGTTTTTATGTTACAAACACTCTATGAAAGGATGTTATTATGCAAAATGTTTTATAAAATTTTATTCATTCAAGTTGTAATGTAATGTTTGATAAATATTTGCAAAAGTTTTTTATTCGTTGAAAATGTTTACTTAACATAATCAAACTGCTGTTTCCCAAATTGAATTATTTTAAAAATCAATATCCTCAAATATTTTTTTGAAATTTTATGTATTTAATAAAGCAATATTTTGAAAACTTACCATAGTTTTAATTTTGCAGCAATCTATTTATGTATGATAAATTCGAGTAAATTCAAAATTGTTTAAAAATTTATCGAAAAAATGTTTGAAAAAACGTTGCTAGAAAATGATTTAAAATTCTAATATGATGAATTCATTGCAGACGATATTATTTCGAATGAATTCTTTTATTTTTTAAAATTAATTGAAAATTGATAAAAAGCAATGTAAGGTAAATTTTTTGCAGAGCGCAGTTTTGATTTTCTCCTTCTCATTTAGTCATGAGATGAAGGTTTAAAAAAAAAAATTCGCCTAGTTTGGTAAGCTTTCTTATGCATTACAAAGCAAAAGTTATTGTTAAATTTATAAAAAGATTCTTTTTTAAAATATTCAAATACCAAATTGTTTTTTTTTTCAGAGGAAACGTATCTCAGTAAATCTTTCTTTCAAGTCTGAGAAAGAATCCTTCATAATATTACAAAAAAAATTCTAAGGTTGTTGTTTTGTTGTTGTTGTTGTTGTTGTTCTTGATCGCTGTAAAAATTCCACACGAATAAATTCAAAACATCTGCCACCATTTTCAGAAATCAAAACGCTTTTGACGCTTCAAAACAAATATGAAGGTTCCAAAATTGCTATAAAACGAAGAAAAAGTACAGATATTTTTCTCCGCCTTTTACAAAAATCCCGAAACTCGACATTCGCTACTATGTTTGTTTACAACATTGGGTTTTGTCGCATGCACGGGATCCAGTATCGCCACATATTTTATCGTGCAGTTTTCTTGTATGAGAAGACCAGTTTTCATATCATCTTCCAAGTTTTAGAAATGAAATTCTTCAGAAATTTGAATCGGCATTCGTTGAAATATATCTGTTTCGTAATATGCTTTATTTCTAGTTCTTATTCCTTTTCTTTACTATATTTTGAAGCAAGAGAAGCTAGATTCTTACATTAGCCAATTTTATTACATTTGAATTTTTGGTGATATTTTCATTTCGCTATTGTTATATTTATGTAAATTCAGTAAAGATTTAATTTCCATATCAGTTATAACTGTTTCCGATTAAATTTGAGGCCGCCTCGGATAAAATAAAAAATATGACTTTGTAGTAAAAGCTTTTATTTCGAAATTCATATCGTAGTAAATTATTTAATACATTTTGTCGTATAAGTAGAGAAAATTTATTACGAAAAAGTATTTGTTGTAACAAACGAATCATAACTTATTTAAGGATCAAATAAACTACAAGCAAGTTGTTATTTTTATTTTATTTTATTTATTTATTTGGCAGAAGTGTAACAAAAATAACTTTAAATATGTTTCATTCCTTGTGAATGCATTTTTCACCAAACTACTGGGACCATATGGCTGTTTGTATAAATTATTTACTGAGCTAAACTGTCCTTTTATTGCTGTTTTGAGACTTCTTATTATATGTTTAGCAGCTTATGTCTAAATTTAAAAGAAAAAATACTATGACAACTAACTCATATGAAGGTTTATTTTCTCCCGATAACATTAACCTTAAGGATTTCAAATACTTGATTTCTACTTATTAAAAATATTTAAAGAATATCAGTGTTCATTGTTTTCATCTATTTTATTAGCTGGTACCCGGCGCGTTGTTGCCACAGAAGAAATAATTTTAGAAATATAATTTGATATTTTAAATAACTTTCCTGTTTATTTAGGAACGATGGAAAGAGTAATACTTATTTTTGTATCGGAAATGAATAAATTCATTGAATTTGACTGATATATAGAGGAGAAGTGTAAATAATATTTATTTTATTTTATTTCATTTTTTAAGTTTATTGTTCAAGAACTTTAAGATAGGATTTTTTTTTCTTTTTTTTTTCTTCAGCAGAAACAAATATATTTCTTGACTGTCCGAGTCGTAAGCATCCAGTATGCAACTGTTTATGTGAAAAACATGAATTTTTTTAGATTCAGTCAGCCCACTTTTGGAAACTTGTTGATGGTCATTGAGAATGCAAGTCGAATGGGGAACTGTAGTTATTTGAAATTAAAGGAATGTTGGTGGGAATAATGGGAATGCATGTAATGAGCACATCTTCAGCAATTGACGTTCTTTTAAGCATAGTCGTCAAGTTTCTTACCTCATATTGGTCTTTTAATTCTGATACACGTGATCAAGTAGCATGTAAACGCTGTCTTTCGTTTCTTCCTCATGTTAATCTTGAGACTCTGAAACACATGAATTTACAATTTGTAAACGATCTGTTTTATTGCTCTCTCGTTGTTCCTCATTTCTTTGAATTGGCTTATTTGTAGACGTTGCGCTATTAGATCTATTAAGTGGCGAGCGTTTATGAGCATATTTTTTGTCGAAGCAATCAAAACAATTTACATTTGCGTAATCGAAATATCATATGTAGATTCACTTAATAAATACCAAAATTACTGTTTGAATTGAAAAGTTTCCATTACATATAACTTACTTTGAGCGGCATCGATAATAATAATTTTGAATTGTATGTGTGAGATAAACTTTGAATTATATGTGGGGTTTGCTGCTGACAAAAATAGTGAGCAGGCTGAATGACAACATCCTGTATGAAAGATACTGACTGACATCAATCATAACAATTTTTTTACATATGTGCGATTAAATCTGAATAGGAATTGCCTTTAACTGTTTGAATCTTATCAACTATCAACTTTAAAATATAGCCTTCTCGGAAGTGCAAGCAACTGGTTTTACCAAGTTTCATCGTAATCGGTCTGACAGTACAGAAACGCATATTTTGAGAACAAACAAAAATTCATTTTTATATAACAAATATGATAACCGCACTAAGCCTAAACCCTTCGTACAGGCGCAAGCAATGAGTTGACCAATTGCAAAGAAATTGGTTGAATAGTACAGCAGCATATAAGGTACGAACAAACAAAAATTCCTTTTTTTATAATAGATTTATGTATTCTTTTTGATTTTTAATGCTTGGTGTTTATTAAGAATTGCAAGAGAATAAACTTTTTTTGTATGTTACGAGTTTCATTTAATATTTGTTCAGAATTCTCAAAATTAATTTTTGAAAATGAGATTAAAATTTTTTTTAATTGTTTAACACAGGAAACATATTTATACAATAAAATCGTTTATATAAATGAATAAATAATTTATTTAAAGCTAAAATGATGAAAAAAATTTTGTGCTCTAATATTTATAGAAGATGCTGCAAAAAAACAGCTGGAATTTTATTAACTATTTAGTTAAAATTTCAAATCTATAAGATTGGTTATCCTAATACTTTCTCGCATATTCCAATAAAACTAGTTGGATTTCATTATCTCAAAAGAATCACAAAATTATATATTAGCTACAATACATTAATTCCCAAGAATAAATAAATTGCAATTCTGAGTTTGTATATATAATATCATGTATAATCTGAAATATATAATTTTTTAACCAAAATTCTGATTGTTTCCTGGTAAAACTTAATTAACCACTAATAAATGTAAGTCGTAAACACATTTTTATACCTAAAAATAAATTCAATAAATGCACTCGATTCAATGTTTAAAAATTATCAAGAGTTTAACTTTTCTTTGAGTTGTTATTTTCGTTTCGTCATCAAATAATTCCACAATTATCATTTTTGAATCAGATTAATCAATTTTGCTTCATCCATCTGTGATGCACAAGACAAAGGTCATTAAGTGCTAAATTAATAGAATGATTGTATCATAAGAGTCATTCATTTCAGAAATATATCGTGTTGTTGCTGAAGCAGTCCTGTATATTAAATCGCTTCATTAAATAGTTGCTCCAATTGCAATTATTAGGCGACATAAATGAATGTACTCCTTTTTTAACCGGATGATGATTAATTAATAAAATTATGCAATCAAAGAATCATTATTCGATTACCCATATTTCTTCCGTCTTTTTCAAACGGTGTGTTCACTAAATTTATTAAATTAATCATTTACCAAAATAGAAATAATTGTTTTTTCACATTATAACAAAATTACAGCAAAAGCATTTAATCTCAATTGATGCTGTGATAAGACAAAGAAAACTGCTAGTAATGAACCGGTTCCTCTGGTGGTCATCCCGCCCCCCTTAGATTTAATTTAATTTTCTGCTCACAATAAATTTCAATGTTTGGAAGTTTTTCTGAATGATTTCCTTCGCTACTAAGTCAGCAACACATTCTTCTTATGCAAGTCTCATTATTTAGAATATAAATGATAACTGTTGAGTTTCGTTTTACAAAAATAAACAAAGTCAGTATTCAAAAAATTTGATAAAATGTAATGATATAACTTTCAATTCATCCCATTGTTTTGAGTATTAATTATTTTATTTTTACTTTCCCTTATACGTAGTATAGAGAAAATATGGTAATCATCAAAACATTCGAACTTAGATTAATCTTATTTAAACCTCCCATTCGAAAAACGAATTTTCGAGAAATGTTAGTCAGTCTACTTCCGTGACAGAGATAGCACAAAAATTCTTGAACTATGCTGTCTTTATACAAATTTGTAAATATGTATCGAATTTTGCACAAAATCCGTACAAAGGAAATATATCTGGCTGGCTATTCGAGTATAATATGATTGAATAAAATTGATTTCAAAATCTTGAACAATGAAATTGAGGCTTTTTATAAGAAGTATTAAACTTGCTAATCCTTATGATTTCTTAGCCAAGAGATAAGTTTACATATTCCATTTGTGTTTTCAGTTTTCTTTTAAAATGTAGAAAAAAAAATAACTATATTTTTCTAAACCAAAAGTTATTTTTTCTTAAAACATTTCAGCTTCAAATGACTTTTCTTTCCACAGAAAACGCATCACGATAAATCTTTCTTCCAAGTTCAAAGACGAGTTTTTCATAATGCTATGAAAAATTTCAACGCTATTTTTTATTTATTTATTTCATTCTCGTTGTTTCTCGTTATAAAAATTCCGCGCGAATAAGTTCAAACAATCAGCTGATATTTTTGAAACTTCGAGGGCCTCGGACGCTTCAAAACAAATATGGAGTCTCCAGAATTAAACGAAGAAAAATATGAATACCTCTCTCCACATATTACAAGAATCCAAATTGCAACCTTTTTTCTGCGATGTTTTGTTTACACCGTTGGTGTTTCGGTGCATGCATAGGGCACGTTATAACATCGTGTCTCTGTGCAGTTTCGTCTATAAAAATTCCAGTTTTCATATCATCTTTCGAGTTTTAGTTATGAAATTCTTCAGAAATTCGAGTCGTCACCCTCTGAAATATATCTGTTCTGTAAAATGTTTTATTTCAGCTGCTTATTGCTATTTCTTAGTGGCTTTCTTTATTGCTTTTTCTCGCAAAAGTGGCAAAGGTTATGGCATAAATTGGTTTTATTAGAATTTGTATTTTATGTGGACATTTTTTTTCTGGCGTCGTTGATGGCCTAAGCAATTTTGGGAAAAGATGTATTAATTTTCACATCAGCTCTAAGTTTTCGGTATGAAAAGAAAAGAAGTTATTACTCGAAGAAATAAAATGCTTCAGTGTAGTGGGAATTTCTCATTTCAAAAACGTATTTTATAATATTACTTCTGAAGCATTACATATTTATAAGATGTGAAGAATTCATTTTTGCGGATTTAAAAATAAATTTTTATTAAAAGGAATAAATCATTGGTGCTCACAGAATATCTTTAAATACAATAATATAATGAAACATAACTTAATGATATTTTTCCCTTTATATACACATATTTTATGAAAATAACATAAACGATTTTAAAATTTATGGAAAAGTTACGCATTTTTATGAATAAATTAACATTTATAATCAATTTTTCTTTTTATAACAGATATCAATTAGTAAATAATGTTTAGCTTTCATAAGTGAAATAATTCTAGATATTTAAACACTACATAAAATCTTTTTCTAAATGATCATAGCATGATAATATTTTTAAATATGATTCGCTTAAATTTTAAATTTGAATCTTGGTTATGTAGTGGCGATAAAATTCATATTAAAATTACATTTTGTATCATCATAATGAGCTTCAAAATTAAAACAATGAAATGTATTGCAAAATATAAGTTAAAATAATTTTATGCTAATACTAATTTTATTAACTAATAAAATTGGTATAATTTAAAATCATAACTAAAAATTTTAAATGCGCGTAAAAAAGAATTTTGTATTGTAATATACTCAGATGTTATTTATAAAAATATTTTCCTTTATTTTTTATTTGAAATGGGATAAAATTTTTGAAAATGCTATTTTATTGAGTCAATTTTCTATCCAAGAAGTAACAGCGTCAGATAGATCTATGATGGATTCAAATGTGATCAATTTATGGTAATTTTTTTCTACTCTTCATACTGCGTCATAGATTTTTATATAATATTCTTATCTGTAATTATTGTTATATTAAAAATCGAAACTCTATGTCAGAGGTTAACTCGATTTCATCGATTTGATTATTTACATTATAAATTAATTTTTCCATATCAGTAAAAATTAAATACCATCAAACTAAGTGCACTTCATTAAATAACATATAGGATAAATATGGAAATTTTAAAATAATAAAATATTATCATAGATATTGTAAACATCCTTCGATTATTTAAAACATATTGCTCTTGAAAATGATATTGACCTTATAAGTATTACAGTATCTGGCAGTAAATAGCTCAGCAGGCGACCACAACAAATCCTGACGATACTGCTACTTTCAGTGATGGCGGGGTGGTCGGCTGTATGCATGAAGAAGTATTAAATGGGTACATTAACTTTTAGCAGAAAGCGTTGAAAACAAATAAACATTTTTTTCCTTTACCAGATTTTGATTAACTAATGCCATTGCGAGGTTGCTAAATCATCAACTTAACAAACCATAATTTAATTATCTAGATTTCGCCTCGTGTTTTGATTTATTTCCCTTAAAACGGCGTATGCTAGCAGAATTTATTAAATTAATCATTTAAAGACAGAAGCTTACCATTTTTTTTTTTCATATTCAAATAGCAAATAAGCTGCTAATCGATGCTGTGATAAGATTAAGGAAATATGGTGAACACAAATTTTTGTTTTTTTTTGCTGTTTTTTTTTTTTCCTTCTTTTCTATGTTTATAAGAATTTCTATCTTGAGCACTTTTTGATGCTTTATTAGAGCTACAGACGTTTATTTTATTTCGATATCAGACCGCGAGGATTATCGGATCTTTATAAAATGAACCTTCAAATGCAAAAATATTTTGAGACCATTTTTAAATAAAATGGATCCAATACAATAAAGCAACAAACCTAATATTTCTAAATATTTTTCTAATTTGAAAAAAAAATTCTGGTAAAGGTTTTTGAAATCTAGTTCCAAATTATCTGCAAGGCTATTGCATCCAATTATTACACTACACATTTCAATAGATGGCAGTCTAGAACGCACATTTACTTCCTAAGTCCCTCCACCTTATAATTCGCTGATTCAAAAATAACAGAAATAATTTCTTGTATAATTGACATTGTATTTACCTTTCCATTTTCTTTACACATACCACCAAAAAGTAATAAAGCAGCATTTAATTATAATGTATGCATAATCCTTCTTGATTGTCTAGAATGTTAAATACATAACAAGTAGAAAATCAACATTATTTGATACGGCTTTTCTAGAATCAGCAGGAAGTGACTCAACAATTCATTTCAAATAAATCTTGCAATGAGTATTTATATATACTTTTTATTAATTTTTCTGTATTAAAGAAGATTAATGTCGACCTCATGGCATAGGGGTAGCGTGTCTTGCGCGTGATCTGGGAGTCCCTGGTTCGAATCCAGATTCGGTCTTTGTTCTTCTGCGTAATGTTTGTGAGATGTATGAATACCCTCCACTCAGTAAAGAGGAAACTGTACAAGCGAATGTGGCTCTGTTTCATCCTCGGTGGAGCTAAAAGTGAAGAATCTGCCTTCAGATGCTCAGGGTCTTTACCCTCAGAAGCTATTGCTCCCGTTTCCGTGGTAACACGGACACCACAACATCATCAAAGAAAAATAATGTAATATTCATAAACGTTTACTATTACCACCCTTTGAAAGCATATGTTTCCCAATGTAATGGTACGAAAATAAAAAGGAGCTAGAAGTTAATGCATTCTGCGGATCTAATGTTTTAGATATCTATGCAATGATGGACAAAATTCAAAAAAGTGGAAAGTCTTTCTACCTGGTAGGGTAATCAGAAAATCGAAAAATTTTCAAGCTAATAAATATTTGAAATTTGCCATACGATTATCACTATATATTTTTATTATTATTTTGGCGAAATTCTTGCAACTCCACCTACACGAATATCAACATTCTTCTAAAAGGAAAGATGAGTGGAAGGGCCATACTGACGGTTTAATCTCGTAACATATATATGAACAAGGGAAAACCCAAACCGTTCAATGACATAAAATTAGTTAAAGAGGTGACATATTACCAATAGATTCTGAAACACTCCTCGTTTTTGCGCATGCTTTAAATCACGTTCCAACGACCTGTGACTTTATGAATATGGTAAAAAATCTTCTAAATGATCTATTATTAGATCATCCCTGCCTATGGGCGCGATCCTGATTGTCTCCCAAATGGTCGGTAAACAGAACAGACATCAAAGAACCCCGGATAACCGTAAAATACAGGAAAAAGGGGAAAGTGTGCCAGGTCGAGACGCATAGGTCGTCGGAATCGGCTTTAGGATGAGTTTTATTCGCCAAAAGAAGGATCAGAGAGAAGATGAAAGGAGGAGGTATCTACATTTAACATTAAAATAAACCCAGATTACAAGTGAACTGAATTAACATAATAAAGTCATCAGTGAAAAAAAGTTGAACTATTAAACATCTATTAAAGCTGAAATAAAGGTAAAAAAATTTACAGAAATGTGCTCATTCTTCTTGTCTTACCCCTTAGTGAAACAGAATCGTCGAGAAAGAAGGTCTCAGGTTTCTGAAACGAACAGTATTACTTACTTTATCAGTATAATCCGTGTTCAAATGAGAGAAAATACCGATGCATATGCATTAAATAATAATATTAGAATTGTCATCAAAACATAAAAAGAGAATAAAATAGAAATCAATGAGGCAAAATTAAAAGTGCAAACAAATTTAGTTCATTTTTCTTTCGTGCAATCAAATACGTTTTTTAAAAATAGGTCTCAAAATAATTTCTAGCCATAAGGTTTATGCTGTTAAGATTCAACAAAATTGGGTGGTCTGATAGCGAAACAAAATAAACAGATCTAATTTTAATAAAGCATCAAAATATATTTAGGATAGAAGCTCCAATAAAGCTAAAGAAAGAAAGGAAAAAAAGCATTAAGTGAAATATTTTTGCTAACTGTATCTTCTTTAATCTTATCATATCATCGATTCAGTGAAATGATCTCACATTCATTTGCAAAGTTGAATATAAAAACAATATGTTAAGACTGTGCCTTTAAATGATTAATTTAATAAATTCCGCTTACATACGTCATTTGAAAGGGAAAAAACCCAAACACAAGGTGAAATGTAGATAATTAAATTATCGTTTGCTCAGGTTGATGATTTAGTAACCTATCAATGGCAAAACTTAATCAAAATATGGTAAACGGGAAAAAGGGCTTTTTCCTTCGTCGCTTACTAATTACAATCAATGTAGCTATTTACTGCTGTCAATTACATCAGTGCTTGTTCAAAAAATTATAACTTTAAGGTCTACCTAATATAATGTTATTTGTATGTTTTTTTTTGACATGGAAATATTTATTTTATAATGTAAATAATCAAACCGATAAAAAAAGCAACCGACGCAGTGTTTTGATTTTTAATATAATAATATTTATAGATTGACATATTCTATCAAAACTCTATGAGGTAATAATTTGGGAAGAAAAAAATCACCTAAACTAACTACATCTCAAGCCATTAAACTTAGGCCTCTCAGATTTGTCTCTTAGTTAATTTTTACGTTGGAGGAGGTCATATTAAAAGAGTTTTTCAAGAATAAGTTTGAAAAATAGAGAAAAAGATTTATTATTTTCCCAACCAGCGGGGGACCGAGCTCCGCTCGGAGAAAACAGGTATCGAAGCTAACTCGAAGATTTAAATTTTCAATTGTGATTTATCAAAACAATACATGCCATAAGAAAATTTGTGAAACCATTGGTGAAAAGATAACCGGTTAAAGTGCACCATTGTAAACTATTCTAAACAAAGTTAGAGTTTGGAAAGGGAACTATTCTATACAAAGGTAAAGTAAAGGTAAAGATTGAAGTGTGTTGAAGTTCAATATTTTTGACAAATTTATTTAGAAAAACGAAACATATATACATACATAAGAAACATATTATAAACCTATAACAGCATAAACATAAAACTTTATTAGTTCGCCATATTGGCTATAGATGGCAGCACGTTACCGCTTGAAAATTTATGTAGCCATTATGGCGGACTAATAAAGTTTGAAAATATCCTATCTGTAACTCCGAACTGCTGGACCGTAACGCTTCAAAACCGGCGCCAATCGATTCCTCGTGGCCAAAAACCCCAGCCCCCCAAGTTTACCGGAGTTTATTAATTCTGGGGCGATTTTCGACTTGACAACCATTCCTCGTATTATAGTATTAGATAAATGCTGTAGTGTTAAAATATTTTTATGCGATTTTATATTCAATGAATTTGATTTTCAGTTATGTTAGTTTTATCAGAATAGTAATTTAAAGACTATCTTTATATATACCGTGCAACAAAACCTTTCTTTAAAAAAAATGTTTGCTTTTATGTTCAATCACATTGCGATGATATTAAATAAATTTTTTGTACTCCTTTTTCAGCTGTTCAATAATTAAGACTAAAATTTAAAATTTAAGGGAATCATATTTAAAAAGTATTATCATATTGCGATCATCTAGAAATTTTTCATTTCAGAGATTTTATGGACTAATTAAACACCAGATTCCAGCTACATCACTCATAAAAGTGATACTTTATTTACTAATCGCTATCTATTATAAAAAGCAAGATGGATTTAATATGTTAATTTATTCATAAAAATGTATAGCGTTTCCATAAATTTTAAAATCGTTTAAGATATTTTCATAAAATATGTGTATATAAAGTGAAAAATATGTTTATGATTCATTATGTTGATATATTTAAAGGTATATTGTGTGCACCAATGATTTGTTACTTCGAATAATCATTTTTTACTTCCTCAAAATTGAATTTTTCACTTCTTATAAATATGTATTGCTTTAGAAGCAATATTATAAAATGCATTTTTGAAATGAGAATTCTCGCTACACTGAAGCATTTTATTTCTTCGAGTGGTAACTTCTTTTCTTTTTCATACCAAAAACTTAGAGCTGATATGAAAATTAATACATCTTTTCCCAAAATTGCTTAAGCCATCAACGACGCCAGAAAAAAATTTCCACATAAAATACAAATTCTAATAAAACCAATTTATGCCATAACCTTTGCCACTTTTGCGAGAAAAAGCAATAAAGAAAGCCACTAAGAAATAGCAATAAGCAGCTGAAATAAAACATTCTACAAAACAGATATATTTCAGAGGGTGACGACTCGAATTTCTGAAGAATTTCATAACTAAAACTCGAAAGATGATATGAAAACTTGAATTTTTATAGAAGAAACTGCACAGAGACACGAGGTTATAACGTGCCTTTTGCATGCACCGAAACGGTGTAAACAAAACATCGCAGAAAAGGTTGCATTTTAGATTCTTGTAATATGTGGAGGGAGGTATTCATATTTTTCTTCGTTTAATTCCGGAGCCTCCATATTTGTTTTGAAGCGTCAGATGCTCTCGGAGTTTCGAAAACATCAGCTGATTGTTTGAACTTATTCGCGCGGAATTTTTATAGCGAGAAACAACGAGAATGAAATAAATAATAAAAACCGGGTCCGAAAATTTCATAGCATTATGAAAAACTCGTCTTTGAAGTTGAAAAAAAAAAAGATTTATCGTGATGCGTTTTCTGTAGATAGTTTTAAAAAGAAAGAGCCGTTGGTTTAAAAAAAGTACAGTTATCCTTTTTTTGCAATTTATAGAAACTAAAAACACATTTGGAATACGCAAAATTCATCTCATGGCTAAGAAAGCGTAAGGATGTACATGTACATTAATACTTAATAAAAAAGTGCTTCAATTTTTTGCTTAAGAATTTGGAATCTATTTGATTGTATTAGAAAATAAGTTGCCTACAAGCAAATTTTTGAATTTAAATTTTAAGCCTTCTTAATCTCCTTCTTAAAACGTTCTTTTTATTTTTTATAAAATATTTTTAAAAATCATCGTACAATTTTTTAAATTTCAATTTCGTACATTTTTACAAAAATTACGAAATATAAAAAATTGCTGTAACATTTAGAATCATGATATTATTTAAAAACATTTCGTCGGTAAGCATGTACAGTTCCACCCACTTATAAAGAAATTTAAGAATAGAATATTTAAAAAATAACGAAGACTGAAAAATGAAAATATTTAGATGATATTCCCATCTAATATCCCTTCTTTAAAATTCAAAAATCCCTTAATATTTTTTAATTCCATGAAAGAATGTTCCTATCACCGACACTAAAATACTTTTTTTTTAAAAATGGGACTGAATTTAAAATAATATTGTTTCTAACTTTGTAACGGAATTAATGTTCTATTTGTATGATTATTTATTAAGACCGCCTGCGGAAGAAGTTTTTTGAAAATTCGTAGAATAGAAATTTTACTAGAGGAAAGATCTTGAAAGTTAAATAATGTATTATCTTATAAGTAGGTTGTTTAATTTCTTTTTGATAATAATTAATTGTTTTGATACTTTCAATGTATTTTTATTTCAAACGTTGAAATTTATTCTGAAATTCTGTTGGAAAATAATTTTTCTCTTCAATTGAAAATATTTGTAATTGCAAAATACTTCAATTCTTATTTATAATAATTATTAAATTGTTTTGCAAATTTGATAATTATTATTGTAAGTTTAAAATATACTTTTAATAAATTTCTCCGTTTTTAATAAAAATTTTATTTTTGAAATTTTATCGTGAAAAATAAGAGAGACAATATGAATTAAGAATAAAATGCAAGTTGTTTCTTATCTTATGAACAGAATTTCCTATCAGCCACTTACTTTACAAATGAATTCTTTTTCTTTGAATTTATTTCTTATGCGCCAACCTACTTTAAATTCAAGATCCTAAAATTCAAAAAACACCTTCCGTATTTCCTTACCATTCCAAGAACCAATAAAGTGGGTGAAGTACGAGCTTGAATTACGAACTTTTCACTTATTGAATTCTTAGCTAAAATTCTAATTATATTTGAATCTTAGAAGAAAGTGTTACATTTGCAATGCACTATTATCCAAATGCTAATGAATTTCGTCTGAAATTCATCTAAGCTGTAGTCTCCTCATAGCTTTGTCTTATATTCTTTAATAAGCTTGTGGCGGTTGTAGTGTCACGTCAATGTGGAGTTTGAATTGGACCGGAATTGAACTAGTGGCGTTATGGTACGCAGCCGCGTAACATATCCACTAGACAAAAAGTAATCACCACAGTTCTCCTACACCAATCAGTCTGCGAAGAGAAGCACAATTTTATAGCGGAAAGCGTTACGGCGAGCGAGGAATGTAGCAGTATCAAGAGTTATGGCGAGTGAGTAACGTGTTTCGGTAGCACCAAGTGCTGTGGCAAGCGAAGTGATCCACCAATGTGGCGGATTGAATTTATCGCGCCAATGTGGAGATTGAATTGGCTGGGAATCGAACTCGCGATATTATGGTTCGCAGCTGCGTAACATGTCCACTAGACAAAAAGCGATCAATACAAAGTTGTCATTTCAGAGAAATATTTCATGGATTGGCTTATAATAGTTTCTAAATATTAACCTTAGCAGCGAATATTTACTGAATATATTGTGCCATTTTCGGCAAGTTATTTGGCAGTTAATCCCTGGCAAGATTAGATAATACCAAGATAATAATTAGATAATAAAAATCGTTATGATTTAGACACATTTTTCTCAGCCTACTGAAACAAAACTTTTATACAAAACTGTACTTGTAGTCATACAGTTTCTACATCAATTTGATATATTTAAGTCACTGCGTTTTTGAATTATCACGTTTACATGTTTCTAAAAATGCAAGTCGACAGATATTCAATCCTTGGTTGTATATAGCTTAAATTTTAATAAGTGTCTAAACTGCAGATGTTAAATCTGCGTATCGAATTTTATCCACCTTGATTCCTTCGTTTTGTAGTTATTATGATACATTCAATCAGCTGGACGGATAAACAGACTTCCATTGTATGGATTTTTGCAAAGTATCGGATAAACTACAAATTTTGTCTTAAGACCTGATACCAAGTTTCCAGCATCTAGCTCAAAACATTTTTGAATTATCTTTGTCACAGACATGCAGATTCTCCAAAAATGCCTTTTTCGAATTCTTGGTAAAGGGGGAGGGTGTAAAATGTGGACATCCGTCAAAATCAAAGAATATAAATTTTTTAACTGCTATCATACTTCTTCTATTCTACATATATGAGTAAGAAAAATTAAGATAATTAATGATTAAAGAAATGAGATGCATTGAAAATTATATATTTGATGTAATTTTTTAAAAATATTTTCTTATTTATTTTTTAATCTGAACACCCAGCAGTTATCAGTTATTTCTAAAATATTTTAGTTCAGTTCTTATCTACATATATAAGAAAAATAAACTGTCTTAATAGGGAAGGAAAACATTCAGAAAAACTTCCAAACATCGGAATACATTGAGGGCAAAAAATTAAATCCAACTTGAGGAGGTTGAAATGACTATTCAAAAAAAGCATTTACATTTCATTTTTTTTTTCATTACCTTCTTTCTTCCTCATCTTATCAAAGCATCAATTGAGTTGAAATGATTTTGCATTTAACTTCTTATAATTGATGTCAAAAAACCATTTTTTCATCTTTCCTAATTGATTGATTTAACGTATGCAATGAACACCCAGACTTAAAAAAGACAGGAAGAAAAAATAAATATGGGTAATCACGTAATGACTAGTTAATTACATAATTCTATTAATTAATCATAATGTGGTAAAAGCGTTTTTATTCATTTATGCAGCTTAATGATTGGAATCAAAGCAGCTGGTTAATGAAGCGATTTCGAGCATGAAATTGTTTTTGTAACAATTTGCTCAAGAATAGTATGTTTCTAACAAAAGAATGACACTTACGCTCTCAATCGTTTTATTAATTTTTCACATAATGATCTTCACAATATATATATTCTATAAGCATAAATTGAGTAATGAATAGTCGCTAAAATCGTTAAATGAAAATAACAGCTGAAGGGAAAATTAGATTTTAGACAGTTTTGATGCGTTGAATCGAATGCTTTTATTTGGGTTCATTAATGGAGTTACAAAAACAAATGACTGTTCACCTAACATTTATTTATGGTTATTTGACTTCTTCAATAAAAAAATCAGACGTTTACTTTAAAAAATAAGATAATCAATGATTAAAAATATGGGACGCAGTGAAAAATATATCATTATGATTGTAATATGTCATTGTATTTTTTTTAATATTTTCAAATTTTATTCTTTAATCAGAAACCCAGCAATTATCAGTTATTTCTAAACGATGAGAGTTACATAAATAAGAAAAATGAACTGTTGACTTAATAAAGAAGGATATATATTTTTTATAATGATATTTCATATACAACACAAAATTACAATTACTGTATTCATGACTATTAGTACATTAAAGCTAGTAAACTAGTTTGTGAATATATTAAGGCATGAAACCAAATAAAGACTAGTGTAGTGTAACGGTCCTCTTTCCCATTCTTGATAAGCAGCATTTAAAGCCAGCTGTGTCACCATCTGTTAAAATCCTCAATGGTTAAGTGCCTTCAGATTGCGAGATGAGGGATCTTCTCATCACAGGAGTGATCGTCTCATTTGATGATCATTAGCGATGTCAGATGAAGTACCACACGTGGGGTTAATTCCTTGAGAGAAACTCATTGCACTTTCGTGGGAAAGCAGTGTCAAACCTTCTGGATGCCAAATGTTTCCCATCGTGAAGGGACTATAATTAACACGTGTTCCAGAACGATCAGTTAAGAGAACGCATTATCAACAAACGCATCATCCCACGATCGACTGTTGCTACTGAGGGGCGATAGCGAGTTTAAAT
>JAPMOQ010059638.1:99222-116179 GCA_026543055.1 Argiope trifasciata
ATATATATATATATATATATATATATATATATATATATATATATATACACTGAAGTGACAAAAGTCATGGGATGACTGTTAATATCGTGTCGGTCCTCCTTTTGCCCGGAGAAGTGCAACAACTCGACGTGTCATGGAGTCCACAAGTCGTTGGAAGTCCTCTGCAAGAATATTGAGCCATGCTGTCTGTATAGACGTCCATAATTGTGAAAGTATGGATGGTGCAGGAGTTTGGGCAGGAACGGACCTTTCGATGATGTCCCATAAATGCTCGATGGGATTCATATCCGGCGATATAGGTGGCCAGATCATGCACTGGAATTGTCCGGAATGTTCTTCAAACCAATCGCGAACAGTTCTGGCTCGGTGACATGGCGCATTGTCATCCATAAAAATCCCATCCTTGTGTGGGTACGTGAAGTCCATGAATGGCTGCAAGTGATCTGCAAACAGCTGAACATAACCATTTCCAGTCAATGATCGGTTCAGTTGCACCAGAGGACCGAATCCATGCCATGTAAAAACAGCCCACACCATTATGCAGCCACCACCAGCTTGAACAGTACCTTGCTGACAGTTTGGGTCCATGGCTTCGTGGGGTCTGCGCCACACACGAACTCTACCATCAGCTCGTAACAACTGAAATCGTGACTCATCTGACCGCGCCATGGTTTTCCACTGGTTTAGGGACCAGTCGATATGCTCACGAGCCCAGGAGAGTCGCTGCAGGCGATGTCGTGCTGTCAGTAAAGGCACTCGAGTCGGTCTTCTGCTGTCATAGCCCAAGGAAGACAAATTTCGCCGCACAGTCCTATCGGACACGTCCCTCGTACGTCCCACATTGATTCCTGCAGTTATTTGACGAAGTGTTGCGTGTCATTAACATTGACCATTCTACACAGACGTCGGCGGTCTCGGTCGTTAAGTGCAGGTGGTCGCCCACTGCGCTGTCCATGATGGGATGGGATGCCTGAAATTTCATACTCTCGGCACACTCTTGATACTGTGGATCTCGGAATTCACTAACGATATCCGCAATGGAATGACCCATGCGTCTAGCTCCAACAAACATTCCACGTTCAAAGTCTGTTAATTCTAGTCGTGCCACCATAAATCACGAAAAACCTGTTCACATGAATAACTTGAACACAAATGAAAGCTCTGGAAAACGAACTGCGCATTTATACTTTTTCGCTGCGATACTACTGCCATCTGTATATTTGCATATTGCTATCCCATGACTTTTGTCACTTCAGTGTATATATAATTATATATATATATAATTATATATATATATAATTATATAATTATATATTATATATATTGAAAGTAGGCTAGGAATATGTAATTTCATTTTGCATAAATCTGATTTCCTAATGAATTAATGTTTTCCAGCTTCATCAAGGAGCAAAGATGGGCGTTTAAACACAAATGCATTCGGTAATAATTACTTTATTTGAATTTATCGACCTTCTTTTATTTGAATTTATTAATCCAACAAAGTCATCGTAACGTTAAACATAATTTAAATTTATAATCAATATATTTATATTTTTTGTCTTTGGATCATTTATTACTGTATTGTCATTTTGTAAGATTCCATCAAAAGAAAACGACTGCAATGGGCAAAAATTAAATGCCTCGTTTAATTGCTAATAAAAAGTTTCAACGAATGAATACTTTTTTACTAAATTGTGTTTAACTAATAGAATTATGAGGTTACTAAATCAGGGACTCAACGAATCATAATTTGTTTATCCACATTTCTATTCAGATTTTTCTTCCTATTTGCTCCAAGACAGAGACAGCGTTAAATTAATTCATTTACTAAAGATTGTTTCCGTTCCTTTTTTTTTATACGCAAGACATCAAACAAACAAACTGGCATTCCATATGAGTTCAAGCTTAGGTATGATTTTTTTTAAATTCAATTGATTAATATTATTTTTCTTCCAACCTTTTTCCCTTTTCTCAATTCTTCCTTAATTATTTCCCTTCGACACATTCTGAGGGGGAGTTTTTGTTTCTTTGTAATAAAACAATGGCTAATTTGTGCTTCATAAAAATAAGTCTTGGAAAAGAAATTAGTCTAAGAAAAGTCTAGAATCAATGTAACGAAAGGAATGAACTAAATAGATACATGTAGTAGAAATCGATATAAAATGTATACAAAGTCTATATATACAATGCATACAATATGTTTAAACAACGTCTAACTTGGAAGCAATTTGGTTTAATTTAGTTTAGTTATATTAACGTCCAGTTGTAAAGTACCACTAAGGTTATTTTGGGACGGACCTCGTAATTTTGAACCACGGTGAAATGACGAGAACAACACCTAAGTTAACACATTACCCCCTCTCCGCACCATACCTGGAAGTACTTTGGAATCTTCCAGATAACTTTATACATATTTTTATCGTTTAAAAGAAATTGAAAATGCAATTCAATTGCGTAAATTTTCAAATCAAAGATAACACAATAGCACAGTAGTCTGTTGAAAAATAATTTTGGCCAAATCAACGCTTACAAATTTTCTTAAAATATCTTTATACCAGAAGAATTAATTTTGATTTTTAATATCAAAGCAACTTCCAAATCAATTAAGATTTCTTAATATTGATAGAAGTTCCACGGCCGTGGTGACCTGGTGGTAAGGTCTCGACTATGGAACCGGAGGGTTTTAAGTTCGAGACCCATTTCCGTCGAAAAACCACTTTGTCTGGTGGAAGCGGGTCTGGTGCAAATTATATCCGTAGAGGCCAAATGTCCTATCACTGGTGTGGTGTGGAAGTTTGGAGAGGAGGTTCCAGCTCAGGTGTCGTCTTCGCGATCTAACAGTGGTTCAACTTACGAAGTCCGTCCCAAAATAGCCCAAGTGTTGCTTCAAAACAGGACGTTAATATAACTAAAAAAAACAAAAATAAAAATTCATTTTTCATATTTCGATGTAAAAAGATTAAGTTGGACGCTCTAACTTTTAGAACGTCCACACACCAAATTAATAGTAAATTAGTACCTTTATTAGTATTAATAGTATTCCTTTCTTAATAGTAAAAATAGTTATTAAATATAATCTGATTCAATAACTGGGATATGTTAGTTTAAGACCTAAATTTTTTAATACCTTCTATCAAAGGTTTTCTCAATAATAATATAAACCTCTTAAAATAATTTTTAGGATTACAATTGAAAATAGGCTCTTTTGTTTCAATAACTTATAAAATTTACCTTTGAATCATAATTTATTGTTATAAGATTTATAAAGTGCTGAAATTCTTTCTTTTTTTTTAATTTAGTATCCTGCGACATCATTTGTATCAGATTAAATTGCGTTTAACGATTAATAAAATACTTGTTAAGAAACATTCACTGTTTTGTTTTTAGCAATCTACAGGAAAAGAAAAGGCTAAAACTTAGACACATCAGAAATGAGAAAAAAAAAAATGGATTACAAAATTCAGACTACCCAAGCATAAAAAATCTAAAGAATATTCTTTAAAAATTCTGCTTTTGATCCATTTTCAAAAATAATTTATAGAAATGCATTAAAACTTCATATTTTATATGCTGAATACTCTATCGATATTTAAAACTTAAAAATCTATTCGCACCATGCTTTTATTGTGCAATAATATATATATATATATTCTTTTTAATATCGTTTGCTACTTTTTATTTTCATTATGACATTATTACGAAACGACAGATTTAAGAACAAATAAACACATGCAAAATGTTTTCCTCAATACAGCTAAAAATTAAAAGCATAAAAATACCAAGTAAAAAATTGCTGTCATGAAATGTTTTGATTCGCGTTGCCGAATAATTCTCATATAAATATACCAACCATAAAGTAAAGCAATTCTTAAAAGAAAAGAAATTCAAATTAAAACCCGTGCCAAGGGAAACAGTTTTCTTTGAAAGTCAACAATTTGTGGTTCAAATATATAGTTTTCGCTCTTTGGATGAAATGAAAATACCGTCAGTGAGAAGAATGCAGTTATAAAAGCAAAATATATAAATGAAATTGGTGTACAAATAATATTGTTTGTACACCAGATAGTCTTCAACAAAAAAGTCAAGTCGAGACAACGTAGTATTTCAAATAAAATAACAATCAAAGCTTAAGGGAAATGAGTTTTAACGATAAAAAAACTTAAAACGAAAGGATTTTATTATTATAATTATAAAAGCAAAAAGATTAAAATGCTATGTACTAGCCAAGGTAGGGTTGTTATTAGTGTTGTTACGTAAAAAAATATAAATGGTTTTACTGCTAAAAATGATTAAATAGAAATAATAGGGAAAAGGGTGTTTTAAAAAATAAATTCTGTAAAAAAATCATGTATAAAGATATTAGTATACAATATCTTTATACATGTTCACACATCTTATAGATTGGCAGTAAATATTGTATACTGACTATACTTGATATAGGGGAATAAATTTCTAAAATCAACAAAAACATTTTAATACGTTTTTCTCCCGATTTTATCATGTTTTTTCCAGGAAATCTGACAATGTTTTTATAGCTTCGACTGTGGATTAATTTATCATTAATCCACAGATGAACTGATAGTAATTTAGTCATAACTCCAATAATAATACAGATGAATATACTTCTATGTGTTCACACTTTTGCATTGCGCTTTTGCACGCATGGGCAAAAGCGTTGTAAAATACAGACCGTTTGACCTACAGCTTTCAAATTTGGCAGAAATATATTTTAATAGTATCATCGGTCTATTTTTTTTTTAATTCGGATTTCATTTTTAATTTTTAATAGGCGAAATTTTAAAATAATTTAACTTATTTCTGTTAAAGTTCCAAATTACTATAGCCAAGGAGCTAAAATATTTTAAGATGACCTTGTCACTTCTTAAGTTTATTTGTCACTATAAGCAACAAAAATCAAAGATGTTGTTAGCAAATATGCATCATTAATATTCATCATTAATATTTAATTATTTTTTCACTATGAAAATGCACTTTATATCTTTCATGTATTCTGATTGATTGCGTATTTCTTTTAAATTCTGAATGTCCATATCACAGATAATAAAGCATCTTTTTTGAAGCAACCTAAAATATAATTTGTTATAGCCTGAGATAGAACCTTCTATAAACTTCTCCATTGTAGTACCCTCAATAATATTAATTAATTGATAATTATAATTTAACCAATTTCATTTAATAGTTGATATCCATTAATTTTGTAATCCGAAGTATTTAATTCTCTTGTTAAAACAAAAATAGGCTATATCCTGATTTTAATTTAAGGATCACTTAAACCCTCATGCAAAATAATATTTACAAATCGTTCAGGTTTTTCTTGTTTCTAACTATTTAGATATAGATTTATTTTATTTTCGAGAATGCACTGAAACCTTCATAATATAATCTTACTTACAAATCTTCTATGTTTCATTGTTTCTAATAATTCTGATGTAGATTTATCTCATTTTCGACGAATATTCTCAAACGATTAAAATGCCATCATGTAATTTTTAAACTTCCAGGTTTTCATTATTCCTAAGCATTTGTACATAGATTTATTTCATTTTGAACAAATAAGCTTAAATTATTAAATTGTCATCATATTTTTTAAATACTTCCTTTTCATCGTTCCTAAGCATTTTTATGTAATTTATTTCTTTTTCTATGAATACACTTAAACCATTAAAATGTCATCATACTTATAAAAAACACTCTACCAAGTTTTCACTGTTCCTAAGCGTTTTAATGGAGATTTATTTCATTTTCAACGAAGAAATAAAATCATTAAAGTATCATCATATTTTTCATGAAAATTTCCGGGTTTTCATTTTTTCTAAGCATTTTGATGTAGATTTATTTCATTATCAACGAATAAATTAAATCATTAAAGTATCATCATTTTTTTAAAACAAATTCCAGGGTTTTTTGTTTCTAAGCATTTTGATGCAGATTTATATCATTTCCAACGTATAAACTAAACCATTATAGTTTCATCATATTTTTTTTAATTCCAGGTTTTCCTTTTTTCTAAGCAGTTTGATGTAGATTTATTTCATTATCAACGAACAAATTAAACCATTAAAGTATCATCCTTTTTTTGACAAAATTCCTGGGTTTCTTCGTTCCTAAGCATTTTGATGCAGATTCATATCATTTCCAACGTATAAACTAAACCATTATAGTTTCATCATATTTTTTTTAATTCCAGGTTTTCATTTTTTCTAAGCATTTTGATGAAGATTTATTTCATTTTCGACGAATAAATTAAACCATTAAAGTATCATCATAATTTTTTTAAACAAATTTCAGAGTTTCATTGTTCTGAAGCATTTTGATGCAGATTTACTTAATTTTGATCGAATAAACTTAAACCATTAAAAATTCATTATATTTTTTTAAAAAAACACTTCCAAGTTTGCATTGTTCCTAAGCGTTTTGATGTAGATTTATTTCATTTTTGACGAATGCATATTCAGCTGCAGCTCTACAAACAATACTTATAAAATGGTACATTTACCACAAAAAAGCAAAAAGAGTTTAAAACAATCAAACGAAAGGCCACCAACTCCTTTCGTAAGCGTTAAAGATGTTTGCAGACTGAAAAGAGCACTGGACAATTCCAAATCGATTTCGGGAATCTCACCAAGTTTTCAAAAAAGACAGTCCAGAACAAATAGTCTTGAGTCAACTTTCTTTCGAATGCCAAGAGTGTTTGTAATTTGCGATGTTCTCTTTGTCTTTGCGGCGACCCCCAAGTGGTTGACGCCCTCAGGTGAAGTAATTAGTCCTCGCCTATTTATATGCATGAGGTCTGTCAGGGGCGTCGGGCACACGCGAATTCCGAATGAGAATTAGGGGGCCTTAATTCATCATGAAGATTACAGGCGATATTTTTTTTTACTCTGCTTTTAAAATAATATATGCAGTTCTTTACTAACACTTCATCTGCCTGTGAAATATTTGCTTTTGAACTAATAATATTTCAGGTTTGAAGACTTTAACCGCAATTTATAATGCTTGAATGAAAATAAATCATAATAAAAGTTATAATTGCTTCGGTATAGCTTTTAATCTTGTTTAACCAAAGCATACGTGGGTTAATGTTGGGAATTCAAATTTTCAAGATGTCAGGAAAATATAGATTTGATAAAAGCAATAAGAACATGGAATAAGCGAAGGACGAATATTTTATGATAGTTAAGAACAAAAATTCAATAAAACAAATATACTTTTAGAGAATATGATTATAATTAAATGCAAACCTATTTCCTTTTTTTTTATAAATTACTAGAAGTAAATTCTAAATTATCATGCGCGGAAATTTACTTAATGCGAATTTCCTTAGCAATAAATTAAATTTTAATAAGTTCTGAAATTTCGTGTTAACATGAATAGTTTCATAGAAAAACCAAATACGTAAAGGTGTTTTTATTATATCGAAGAGGGAAAAACAGTCTGGAAAAATGTAATTTATATATAATAAGTTCTTTTCATAATCATGATTAAATATTAATTTCGGTTGGAATTTCATTTTGGTATGAAATTGATAAGCAAGAATTAAATAGTAACCTGATAATTTAATCCTTGATCAAATGAAACCGATCTACGAATTGTAATTTATTTTTTGAAATTATTTTACCAAGGATTCTGTTAAACTAAAGATTTTGGTTTAGCATGCCGCACCACGGATTTAGTCAGCACTAAAAATAATCTTGAAATTACATTACCACACATCATTGTAAGGTAATTTTTTAACAGGGATTTTGGTCGGTACTAAGGATTTAACCAGCAATAAAATAATCTTGAAATTATCGTACCAAGGATCCTTGTTATATAATTTTTTACCAAGAATTTCAGTTTAGCATGTCAGCTCCAAGGAATTAACTAGCGCGAAAACTAACATTGAAATCAACTCACCAAGAATACTGATAATTATTTTTTTTTTTTTGCCAAAAAATTCTGATTTATCATGTCAGCATCAAGAAATCCATTAGCATTAAAGATGATTATGTTAAAGATAATTATTATTATCTTTCTTACAATTATGTATCCTTTATCGCGGAATATATCTGAATATAGCTTATTAACTGAATTAAAAAATAATCCAAAAACAGCAATCTCATGTTATCTCTTTTAAATATTATTCTGTATTTAAAACAATACACACTGAATTAAAGAAAGTTTGAAAATCAAAAACTTTCATCGGACTTTTAGGGAATACAGGTATATAATAATTCTAAAGATTTTAATGTGTTACGTTTTCCAATATGAGTTATATTAAAGGATCATTTTAAGTTATTGTAATAAATAAATCATCTTATCTTTATGTAACTAATTGATCACACTCTAATCTGATGTTGGATCAAATATCTTGCTGTTCTCTTTTTATGGATTCCGTATTTATACTTGTCTTATGCATAGTACAGAGAAAATATTTTTTACATTCAAAAATTCTAATTCAAGATTTTGACGTATCTCCATGTCTTAGACCTCCCCGAGTTTGAATATTTAAGTCAATTTATCTATCTGTGTCAAAGATTAAAACGTTTTTGAGCTGGACAAATGAAATTTATTATACGGATTTTACTCTAAATTTGCAGATTTTTCTCAAATGCTGCGCAAAATCTGTTAAGAGGATATCTGTGTGCCCGGCTGTTTAGATATAAGAACAGATTAACTGCAACAGAAAAGCTAAATGGATAAAATCTGAAACCCAGATTTAATATCTATAGTGTAGACACCTGTTAAATTTTTAAACAAATCCAACTACAAGTTGACTATCTGCTGGCCTGTACTTTCAGAAACATAAAAACGCGATAACTCAAAAACGCAATGATTTCAACATATCAACAGCAAGGGGGGACAACATATCAACAGCAACAACAACATATCAACAGCAAGGGATTTTGTGTCTTTAAGCGCGATTTTGTATCTTTGTGCCGATTTATTGGGAAGCAGTTGTATGTCTAAAAGCATAAATTGGATTTTTAAATGCTACTAACGGCATCCTAGAGATCGAATCTCCAAAAACCTCCCCAAGGATGGCATGATAAGTTTAGTAAAAATGTTAAATTCACCTCAAAAGTTAATGTTTCGTAACTATTGTATTCCATTGTCATGCAAATGCATTTTCTGGCTTGATAGTTCTATTAAAGGATGTACTAAAATGTTTTAAGGATATCACATTCGTTGGTTTCTATAAAAGTTACCGAGCGTTTTTCTCTATCTCAAGATTAATATCATGTCAAGTAACGTACTTTTTCTTACGCACAGCCTACCACAACACCACCACTGAACGTCGCAGCCTCTACAGAATTTATTAGGGTCGACTGCTGAATAAATATTGTCCATTTCTACATTGACCGATACTTCAAACTAAAATTCTCTTCGAAGTAGTTAATTACTATCCTGCTTCCTCACTTTCACATTCTCAACAGCACTCTCATCATGATTTTCTTAGCAAAAAATCATGATAACAATCTTTGACATCATGATCCTCAGAGTTTTGAGATTACCTGGTACCATCAGTTCTGTATCCAAATCCTTAGTTTCAATCTTCAGGTTCCTCTTTTATGTTTTTTTTTTTTCATTAAAATAAAATACAAAAGTTTGAAAAGAAATCAGCGACTTTAAATATGCATTTTGGTTTTTCAATCCAATGAAAAATTTAATTAATAAAAATACAAACACTAAAGATACTGGTAATAGTATTAATTCAATTGGCTTGCAGAAATATCAATGTACAAATTTTATGAAATATTTTCTCCGTTTTTTGTAAAATATAGAATATATTTTATATAACAGATTATATTTTTGCTATCAAATCCAACTACGTGGTTGTGTTCCATTTCTTGCCAGATTATTATTCGCCTTTTCTGTGAAACGTGATTTATTTTATTAACTCTGAAATTTCAATATATTTCTTTAAATAGTGGTTAACAGTACCAATTTCTCCACAAATGCAATTATTTTCCTGCGTTCTTCCGAATCTTTGGAAATATACAAAAAATTGTCGAGTAAAGTACTGTTATTATTGTAAAAATAAGTATCAAAAATTATAAACAATTTGTTGGAGTTTCTACATTATCATTATCATTTGAGACTTTGTCATCAAATTCATTTTTAAATAATTACATTTAAAAAAGTATGTTTGAAAAATGAAGTAGTTGATGGAATAAAATGTCTTCTTTTCATTAAATTGTGAAGCATCCTTTAAATTCAAACATACGTGAATGTTTTAAACCAAATTTCAGCTCATTTTTTTTTTGGCTCCATTGAGTAAAGCATTTTGTAGATGGACTGATGAAAATGCTTTTCTTCGTTTACTGCTGTTGTAGTTAACCAAATATCTTTACAATTTACTCAAGCACCTAAAACAATCAATCACCTCACATTCTTGAGCAATTAGTTCCCTCTGTAAATAATTATCGAGCGTAAGTTCATTTGCGAAATACTTTATTTCGAATATTTAAAATGTCTCTCACGTTCTTCAGTGCGCAATGAACTAATTAAAAACTCCTACAACCGTTCGATTGAGTAAAAAACGAAGCTTTGAAACAATTAAATTCGGAAACCAAGAATCATCAAGAATACAGTTGTTTAAGTGAATTTTGTTACCAGTTTCGGTATCAGTTTCTTATATTTTTCTCACATAGGTTTCATTTTGTCTGATTCGAACAAATAATCTGATGGTTTTTATCAGTTTTTTCAGATGATCAACAATTGTTTCTTTTGGCAATTAATTTTTTAGAAGTTTTGTTTTATTTGAATCTTAATCAAAATAAAAGTGCAAATGTGATATAATTAGCGAGATCAATAGATTTCTTTAATTAAAAATATCCAAACGTATTTTATTGTTATTTTTTGCATTGGTACGTAATTATACGTAATTCAATATTTTATATTACAAAAAAATATCTTTGCGATTCCTTTTTAATTTGGGATGAAATTATCGTCTTTGCTTCCTGAAATCCAGATTTCTAATATAGTATTTTGTCTTTTGAAACATTCTGATGAATAAATAAAAATTATCATTTGTAGGTTTAAACAAATATTGTTGAATAATGTGTAGGAATATAAAAATTTTATCTATTCCATAATATTATGGAATATTAATTATTTTATAATATATTAATTGTCCCATTTTTATAGAAACTAATATATTGTGAGTCATAAGAAACAAAAGTTTTGTTACATTTTAAAATTAATTTTAAAGTTCAACTCCTCATGCCTTTACTGAAACTTTGAATAAATAATGTCGTTTCCAGATATTTAATACTATAAATAACTTGAAAATACCTTCTTTAATCTTTTAAAAAATCAAGATCTCCTATAATCCATTTTTACATGAAATATTGGATATAAATGTTTTTGCAAAAAGTTTCAAATAATAATATTTGAAAAAAAATGTTTGATGATATACATAGATATCAAAAGTAAGCAAACAGTAGCTTTTTTAAAAAAATTACAAATAATGCTTATAAACAGATAAATCTAATAGTAAGAAATACACAGTTTGATGACTTACCAATTTTAACTAAAGAGAAACCAACAATTGAGGACATCTACCAGCAATATTTCATGAATAAATACCATAGTGAATCAAATCTTTATCTCATTCGTCATTTAACGGAGTTATGAATAGGAATTTACTAATATTATTTAAATAATCATTATAAATAACTCCAATATTCAATATTAGAGGTTCAAAATTTTTAGGCCCACTATAACTAAGATGAAGGAGAATTTTTCAGATATTTCTACGTATGCTATCAAAAGGAACAAGCTTTCATTTTATTATTATGACTTTTTTATGGACACTCTAAGATTTTTATTCTCTGATTAAAGACATGTAGAAACGAAGAAACAGTAATTTATAAAGAAGTAAAAATAATTTTAATCACTATACAAATTTATTGATTTTATTATTATAATTTATAATTAGTAGTACAGGCACCCAAATGTTTAAAAAAAGCCAAAAATATGTAATATGGAAATCAATAACATCTAAAACAAATACAAACAAGTGTTTTTAGCCTGATTCTATTCAGAACTTAAGACTATTCCTGTATAGTGACTAGATTCTTTATTAGCCACGGTTTTCGTTCCATTTCTGTTCGATCGAACAACCATTTACGTCTCTTGACACTGAGTGTTTTCCATCCACAACGCTTTTCTTTTATCTTTTTGTCGCACTCACTTCACAAGCACCAAAAAAAAGAACAAGATACAGAAGGACGGGAGAAAAAAAAATCGTCTGCGCTTCCTTCATTCATTGCTGATTTCGCAAAGCGATTTTTACGCGCGCCTCCCATAAAAAACGTCCACTCTTTATTATCATTATTCCAGCGCCTGTATCTATTGAGACATTTTGGAATGATTTATGGGACCGCCAGGGAGAAGTGTTTTGCTCCGACTAACCTAAAATCGAACGAAAAAAAAATTTATTTCTGAGCGAATAAAAGACCAAGACGAGAGAAAGAACAGCAATAAAGGAATGTCGGTGTGGAATGGAAAATCCATTTTCGAAGAGTAGTACCATCTGCACTCAATTTACAAAAAGTTTATCACGTTGCAGTTTAAGCAGCAGGCTGAAAAGATATCACCAAACGTAATACTCACACAATTCTTCTTGCTTTTAAATCTCATGGTAGCTTGTGTTTTTATTCGTCATCGTGTACTGTCTTTAAAAACAGAAGTATACGTCCATGAAAAAAGAAAAGTTTGAGAAGCTTAATGTATCGATATTTGAGTTTTTACAGTGGACTGTTTTTTCGGTCAATTCATTTTAATTTTAAAGAATCATGCTTTAACACTAAAACGTTTGGAATTTCGATTAACCTTAAACCGCTGGTGTCGTTTCGACACAGGGTTATAAATATGTAAAATAATTGTAATAACTAAATAATTACAAGACTATGGTTCAATAGAGTTTAGTTTTAAAGTCTTTTCATATTATTGTATGTAATTATCGTATTATATGACCCTTTATATCATAAAATAAATTACTTTTTCAGATTTTTCGCATCCCTTTCACACAATCTTGAGCCTTCATCGGAATCCAAATAAGAACAAGACATCTCACCATCATCCGATTTATTCTCAGAAAACTGTTGCAACAAATTAGCAACTTTCTCAGGGCTTAATTTTTTCTAAAAACCATCGCTTCAGGATATCCACAATGCACCAAGTTCGAAAATCGAATGAATTTTTTTAATGAGCAAATAAGTAAATGATGCGTAATGAAAACACTTAAGCACAACGATTTTAAAATAATTTATTTATTTCCGCTGTAAGCCCTTATAACACTGCATTCAAGATTAAACAAATGTGTGATAGTACTTTGGGAAGTTTATTTTACTTAGTGAATTACCGTTTGTTGAAGGACATATAACATATTTATAATGTTAAATTTCTTTGGGGGCGGAACAACACCAATGCGCTTTCTAATTGAATTTAGTTGTAAAATCTTTCCTAACACTAAAAAGACGGAAACTCAGTGTATACGTACATTGCCCCAAAGCAGTCAAAATGACTGCATTGTGAAAGAATAACTAATGTGTAAAGAAGTTTGTTTAAAATTAATTTTTGCTATTTCTTATACTATTTACATTCATATGGCAAATTATTAGTAAGTATTAACAATAGAAAAAATTACTTCGTTTGGAACAAAAAAATAATTTATTTATTATTTGTAAATTTTAAGCAAATGTAAGTTGAAATCTGTTTATGTGCACATCTTCCGCAAACATACTTTTGACATTTTTCATATATATTATTTGTTTTGTTTTTGTTGCAAAGTCGTACTTGACAAAATTTTCGTTTGTTAGAATATGTTGTATTTGATGTTTGTGGGTCCTCATTTTCTGATGACTTTCCTCATTTTCTGATGACTTTCTGATGGCAGGCCTGGCATAAAGATTCTAATGACGAGTAATAAACAAGTGACGGTAATCAAAAAATATATAAACTGTTATACGAAATCGGAGCCGATCTGATTTCATATAATCAGATTGGCTCTGACTCCATATAAGAAATTTACTCAATTCAATAATAAAAGTCATTTGATTATTTAAAATTTTCCAAGTAGACAAAATGACTGCTTTTAGGCAATACAGGTAAAACACATATGTATACCAGAAATGAAAGAGGAGGAGAGGCAACTACAATGATTAATAAAGGCATTTATATATTGTACAAAAAGTAACAAAATTCTAAGAAGCTGCGTCATTATATACACAATTGTTTTTCTAAAACTGAAATTGAAAAGCAGTCAAAATGATTGCCTTAGGCAATCTAGTGTTAATTAACCTAGAACCACAACACTTTTTATGTGTAATCAACATTGGCAATGCAAAATTTTTAAATTCCCTACTAAAATGCTGCAATGGAAAATAAACTAAACAAGCTCCTGTGTCCAATCGATATCGATAGATGTTCTAGTGTTAAATGTTTCTTTTATACTTAAATTTGAAATCGTTTGAGTACAACAATAGAGTTTTTTTTCTCTGCATTGTTTATAGATGACGTATTTTTCATAAATTAGAAGATGAAATGGTGTGCACAAAGCATGAGATGAAGTGTTGTACAGGACATAGAGCAATCAAATTCCACATGCAATTTACTTCTTATGTAGGAAGGAAACATTAGGAAAGGTTTTTCAAAATTTTAATTAATAAAAAACGAATATTAATTTTAAAGTTTTTTCACAATATTTTCAGAACATGTTATGTAGGAAAATCCTTTTCATGCTGAATTAATATAAAATAGATATTTTTCGGTTGTATGAATTATATTTATGAAAAATTCTTTTCCATCAATTTTTATAAAGTTTTCTGAATATTTTAAAGTGTATTTTGTAACAATATTCCTTTTTTTTACTGGATATATAATCATAGACTTTTCGTGATGATATATTCATTTTGGGTGCACTTAATCACTTTTATTATATTAGGGTTAACTTTAAAATGAAATAAGGATTGGAAAATCCGGTTCAAAGTAATAGTGTGCTACAAAATTAAATTTAACTAAAATTTATAAAATTAACATGCTGGTGAAACCCATTTTATTTCAGTAAACTTTTATTCGATTTTAATAATTTTTTTTAATTAATATTGGATATAACTTACAAAAACATGCTTTACAGAAAGATAAAACTCAAGCCAATTTATTGTTTAGTTAAACTTTTCAATTACGTTATTTTACCAGTATTTATGTTACGATAAAAAAATGGTGGCATTAAAACTCAAGCAGAGTTTTCCCTTTTACTTTTTAAACAAGTTTTTTTTTCTTTTACTGGAAATCTTCCTTAGGTTTATGGGCAGGATACGATCAAATTACAAGAAGTTCGGATAAACGAATCAAGCTTAAAAATTGATCATTCAATGACGTTTTGGACAAAAGATGTAGCATCTTAAAAACTTTTCAAAATTTTTCTCTCATTTTTGTGAATTTGGTTAAGACTTGAATATTAATATTTTAAAGATGAATTCTTCTGAAATAATATTTGTTAAATGCTTATTTTTCTTCTCTAAAATTTTAATAAAATAAAAATAATAAAAAATATAGAATGAATTTTACTCCAATTTTTTTTTTTCAATTTATCTGCGCCACAAAAACGGGAAAAAAGAAAGTAACATCAATCACTATAGTAATTTCACTTTTCTATCTGTTTATTTAAGATCAAACCAAATATTTCAATGCATGCACCAATAAAAAGTTAGCTAATTTGTCAACTTTTGTGTCAGCTTTGTTTAGGTTGCCTTGATATGCTAATATATATAATACCTTTTGCCAGAGTGAGCCATTTCTAAATATAAATATTTCGAATCCCTAACACATTAATAACTATTAACAAATATAAGTAATAATCAAATGTATTTTACTAATTCGAAATCAATTAGCATTTAACAGATCTCAAATTGATTCTTTCAAAAGAGTGTCCAGAGACATTAGCTGTAACAATATTTCGGACAATTGCATCAGCAGTCCCCAGAGCAGAAGAACTTGAGTTAATTCCATTTATGCTTGTACATAGTTTTTGAATTTAATATTAAAATTACTTTGTGTTACGTACTGTTCATTAATGATTAATATATTAATGGCACGAATTAATGAGCACAAAACGTTCGTAATAGTTAATTTTGGAAACATAAAGCATTGATTTTTTTTCTATAACATTTCGTAAAAACCTCTCTAAATATACATTTTGGAGTTATTTTCCAATGCTACAACTTCGCCCAATTATCTGTGCATTCAAGTTTTCAAATAATTTCCCTTTTTATTTTTTTATGTACCTAGTTGTGAGAAATTTTGTAATCGTCAAAACATTTGAATTCGAGATTTTGAAGAATCTTCATATTTTAGAATTATCTGACTCCCCACATTTTAGATCCTCTGATACGACACACAGGTTTAACAAGTATAGTTTAGACACATAATTAGACTACATGCTAAATTTTTAGTGGTATACAACAACAGATTAATTGTCTGCCAATCTGTACTTTCAGATACATATAAACACGATAATTCAAAAACGCAATAATTTAAATATATCAAATTCAGTATGGGATTTTGAACCTACAATTGCAGTTTCAAATCTGTTTCAATAACGTGTCTAAAACTAATTCCTATTTTCTGATACTATTAAAGAATTAATTGCCAAATATCCCGCCTAGATTCAGCAAAAATTCTAAATTCACGTCAAAAAATATTTTATAACTATTGTAACCGCTACTATAACTACTATAACCACTACCATGCGGAGTTTCCTCCGGCATGACAAGTTTATTAGAAAGCATGCTAGAAAGTTTTGGGAAAACCACTCCAGCTGGTTCTGTTTTGAGTGTGTTTTAAAATAAAAAATAAAAGCTATTTTCTTTAATGAGGAAAAATTTATTGATATAAATATTTCCTAATTAAATATGGATATTATTATCCTAATTAAATATGGATATTA
>JAPMOQ010059638.1:137508-178281 GCA_026543055.1 Argiope trifasciata
CCCATAGAGGCTTTCAGTGTGACGTCAAAAATGAAAAATAACTCCCGATCTGACTCCTTGTGACTTCTTTCTGTAGGGAGCATTGAAAGACACTGTCTATAGAAACAATCGCGCTACTCTAGATAAACTTGAATCGTTGATTAGTGTTACATGTGATTCCATTTCCGTTGAGACATTGCAAGAAGTGATGTCAAATTTCATTATTCTCTTACGCCACCTCATTGTTTCGAACGGGGAACATTTTGAAAAAATTGTATTTTGATTTCAAAGACCGCATCACTTTATTGTTTTTTTAAAGACTCTTTTCATAGAAAGAGTTTCCAGCGCAACATTTTGTTAACGATTTTTGCAACTAAATTTTCTAACTTTTGTACACTATTTTTACAGTTTTACGAATAAACGTACAGTTTACTGCATAATTCTATCAATCATTTTTGTAGAGATATTTAATTTTGAAATTAGGGTTTATTCGCTGATCACATTGTATCAATACCATGCAATTAATACACAAATAACAGTTTTCTTTGTTATTCTTGAACGCACACAACTCTTACGAGCAGGAATCTGAAAACGAAAAGTCTGTGCACTTGTGGCATTCAAGATCTTTCCCAAGGTCTGCATTTTTATACGGTGATGAAGGAGGAGAGGAGGGCATAACAATTTTATTTGAGAGCATCTAAGGAAATTTTGAAAGGAATATTCTTTCTTTTATACGTTCATTCACCAATCATCTATCGATGAGAACTGCAATCCATTTATAATTGACTAATATTAATTTTTTATTTAAAAATAAAACCGAATTTTTATATTCTAAGATTATCACACCGAAAACTAGCTGCCTTTGGCGATTGCTTAGTTCCTCGTTATATAAGAAATATTTTATTTCATTTTAAACTTTTATTTATCATCTGATATTCGATTATATAGACAAAGCATTTTGAAGCATCAAATTGCGTTCGATGTTAAAACTATCCTATTTGTATGACTTTATAGAGAAGTTTATTGTAAAAATACCTGGATAATCTATCATTTAAATTAAGTCCTATCATTTCATTTTCTTATGCATCATGGGAATTTTGGAAATAAAAAATAAAATCCCTCTTCCTTTGTTTCCAAAAATGTAATAAACACTAATTAAAATTTTAAAAAATTCACTCCTGTGTGTGCACATTTCATACCATAAAAAATAATTATGCCAAATCTGATATTTATAGTCCAAACGATTTGACTGTATAAGGCCAATAGCCAAAAATAGAGAATCACATTAATTTTTTCTTCATTAACCAGTCTCCTTTTAGCAAAAGTAATTCTTTATAATCAGAGTTAAATTTTCCCATTAAAAACTCCTAGGAGTGCTCTTTTTTTGCTCAGATTAATAAGAATTAGAAGAATTAATTCTTAGAATGAGGAAATAAATGATAAAAATATTTTCCCTTTCCTCATATCAGGCAGAAGAATATCAATTGCTTTCGGAAATGAAGTTTTGAAGAACTGGAAAGTATTTAAGTGATACTCTGAGAAGTCGATGGATCTTCAACCATCTTTTCAATTGTACAAATAAGGAGATTAAAATTAAGAAAGAAATATCTAATAAAATCTTCATAGTTTTTTCAACGATAGAGATTGAAAAATGCAGTCAAACATTTTTATTTTGAATTTTAAAGAATTATTCCGTGTTTATATTTCAGAGCATTCCCTGCATTTTCTTTTCAACAAACTATAATGCAGTGTTATTAAAAATTTAAAAGAATTATTCTGTTTCTTTTATATTTGAGTAAAAATTATATTTAAATGGATGGAAAGCAATTAACTTTGGATAAAAAAGTTTTGAAAATTTAATACCTATTGCATGTTTTTATCTAATATCTTCATTGATGCTCTTATTTAAATTTCTTATGTTATTGAGTATGCATGTAAGTGAAAACAATTTTCAGCTTGGTCATAGTAACGGATTAAATTATAAAATCATGAAATATACTCTTTGAATATATACGATTTGAACATATGGGGGATACATAAACGACCACTGATTAAAATTTGAGGGGGAAAATTATAAAATATATGTTAACGAAAGTGAATGAAATATATATTTTAAGTAATGGAAGCAAAAATAAAGTAGGCAGATGATTTTTCGCTGATGCCATAATGTATGCTAATTTCCAGCTGTTGCGGCTTCAATTACTCTGATAAATGTATGTTAATTTCTAACATGTATATTATAACATCATCTGCCAGAGATAAATACATATTAAGAAAAAAAGAAGAATCATGGAGATGGATTTTATGCTTGTGCATTACATTAGCATCGTGGGTGAGCAGGGCTGTATGCAGTATACCATATATCTTGGTTTCTTAATCCATTTTAACAAATTTTAATGAATGAGAATAAAATTACAAAACTTATGTAATTAAATCTCTATAAGCAACGTTTACATAAAATTTTAAATATAAATATATATATTATCTTTAAAAAAATCTGTGCCAAATTTTCTCATGCTCGCATTGAAGACAGTGTGTTTTTCATCTCAAAAGTACGTACTTTTATTCCGTTTCCAGTTCCTTAAATATAGTGATTCTCTATAGATATAATGTTATTATCTTAAAAGAAATTAGTTAAGAAATAAGGCAGTGAAATCGGTTCATTTTGGGCAAACACTCTTGTGATTTTAGAATATCTTTCATGTAAGTGAAAACTTTTACAAGGATAAAATCATTTTATTACACGAAAATAATTCTTCTAATATCGTAGACACGTCATAAATATATTGCATATATCTTCCAGCAATTAACTATATGCTACGCAATGCAGACATATCACATACTTTCCAATCTATAAAATAGCGCAAGAATTCGGAAATTAAACTGGAGCAAGATATTTGAGACCACTCACATACGACTGAATTGATTTTATTTTATTCCCTTTCTCTTTTTTATAAACAAAAATATTCCACAACTCAATCACATTCAACTTACTATACGATTGAACAAAACCTTTATGCACTGCAAGTTTTCAACAAGTGTCAAACAAGTTTTAAAGCTGAAACCCAGCTCTCTATGTTATTAGTATGATCGCGCATGCACCATAAATCTAGACCACTTGCTGACGTATAGTTAAAAGTTCAGGGCATTTATGAAAATAACTCAAAATAGAGATACCAAGAACATGACAATACCAAGAAATTCCAAAATCTGTTATGACCCTGTTATATGGAATGGTCAGTGTACCTGGGATACTTACGATTGAGGACGTGCATCAAGCCATTATTAATAATATCGAAAGAGTATTTCACCAGTAACAAAGAAATGTTCGAATAATCCTGCATAAAGTCTGTACTAAATTGTATTTTTATTTTACCTAATGGACAAAAATCAGTGAGGAATGTACATTGCATTTAAGTGTCATTTCAATTACGGAAAATATTTTTAAATACATTGAAATCAATGCTACATTTGATAAAACATGATGTTTTTAATATGAACCCGAAACAAATTGAGAAATATAAATTGAAAGCAAAAAAAAAATTCGTCACTATGAATCAAAATCAGAAATGGCTCCAGCGAAACTTCCTTCTTACATTTTACTGGTGTATAATAGTTATGAAATATTTTTGGCATGAATTTAACATTTTTAATTAAACCATCGTGCCATCCTTGGCGAGTTATTTTATAATTGACCCATGGCAAGCGTTAATAGTATCCAAGAATCGAATTTGTGTTTTAGGCACTTTTATTTCAATCAATTGAAACTAAAGTTTGTAACAAAACTAAGTCACAAAATACCGCACCAAATTTGATATACACTGATGGAAAAAAAAATCCCAACACGAAGGAACTGTGCTAGATAAACGAAATTTGGCAGGCGTGTTTATACATCTGAAAGATGACGTCGATTCAAGTTTCGGGCTACGCGCGTAAGTGTGGCGCTAGTACCGACACCATGAGAATGAAAATGAGGTTTGTTTTAAATAAGCGCTGTAAGGTTCGTGATCGTTATTTACAGTTGAGATTTGAAGTAGTGGGTTAATGTTAGTCAAGGATGCCTCTGAGAAGACGAAGAAGCCATTATCAACAGCTCACTGAGTTTGAACGAGGTCGTGTTGTAGGGCTACGAGAAGGTGGGTTTTCTTTCCGCGATATTGCTGAAAGACTTGGCAGGAATGTATCCACTATGCATGAGTATTGGAAATGAGTCAAAGGAAGGTACTGCCTCAAGAATACCAGGTTCTGGGCGGCCACGTGGTACTACTGAGAGGGAAGACCGTCGTATTCGGCGTATGGCCGTGGCTAATCGTACTGCGTCTGCAGCTGAAATTCGAGCTGCAGTTGGCACCACAGTGACACAACGAACTGTTACAAATCGGTTACTTCAAGGACAGCTCCGAGCCAGACGCCCTGTACAGTGCATTCCACTGACTCCAAACCACTGCCGTTTGCGACGTGAGTGGTGTCAAGCTAGAGCTCATTGGAGGACGGAGTGGAGATAAGTTGTGTTTTCTGATGAAAGCCGATTCTGCCTTGGTCGCAGTGATAGCCGTTTGTTGGTTAGAAAGAGGCCAGGTGAACGCCTGCTAGTGAACTGTCTGCGGCCTAGACACACAGGGCCTACTCCTGGAGTTATGGTTTGGGGAGCAATTTCGTATGACAGCAGGAGCACTCTCGTGGTTATCCCACGCACCCTGACTGCAAATTTGTACGTCAGTCTAGTGATACAACCTGTTGTGCTGCCATTCATGAACAGCATTCAAGGAGGTGTTTTGCAACAGGATAACGCTCGCCCTCATACCGCTGTTGTAACCCAACATGCTCTACAGAGTGTCGACATGTTGCCTTGGCCTGCTAGATCACCAGATCTTTCTCTAATCGAGCACGTATGGGACATCATTGGACGACAACTCCAGCGTCATCCACAACCAGCATTAACCGTCCCGGCATTGGCCGCCCAAGTGCAACAGGCATGGAACTCCATCCCACAAACTGATATCCGACACCTGTACGACACAATGCATGCACGTTTGCTTGCATTCAAAATTCTGGCGGTTACACCGGTTACTAATATACCAACATTTCACATTTTAAATGGCTCTTCTCGCCAATGGCTCAACCTGTGATCTTGAAACTTTTATCAATTAAATATGTTACCTAGACAAATGTATTCCAAAAATTTCATTACTGTACAATAATTTTTTCTTGGTTTTGGGATTTGTTTTTCCTTCAGTGTATTTAAATCATTGCATTTTTTAATTATCTCGTTTGCATGTTACTGAAAGGACAGACAGACAGATAGACAACCTGTTATTGGATTTGATTCAGGATTTGACTGATGTCTACACTACAGATGTTAAATCTGTGTACAAAGTTTTATTCGAATAGTTCTTCACAATTTGTAATTGTGTTTACTTATTTTTGGAAGCTCAGGCACGAATTTCCTCTGAACAAATTTTATTCAAAATTTGTTAAAAATCTGCAAATTTTGATTTATACATCTATATACCGAAGTTCATACATTGTTCTCAAATCATTTTAGAATTATCTTTGTTATGGATAGACAGATGGATATTTTCTAAAAATGTTTTCTTAGAACTAAAGTAACTAAAACTTGGAGATTAGGCAAAAACTTGATTTCGAATTTTTTGATGATTACTATACTTTCTTTATACTACGTATATAAGAAGGTGAGAAGAAAAAAGTGAAATTAAAATTAAAGCAAAGCTCATTATATTTTGGATAATCAGATAATTTTCTTCACGGAATTAGAGCTAGAATAAGAAAATAATTCTAATATCAGCAAGATAATTAAAAATGATATACATACAAATTTGTTTCAACTTGATAAACAAATATCGATGAGTCTTATTTAAAAGTTTTGGCAAATTTGTCGATATGTATCGTTTCAGATATTAAAACAATTAATATGGATTTAATGATAATGTACTCAGACAAAGCTCAATAATTTTTTATTGATTTTTGACAAAAAAGATTATGAAATTACATCGGTTCAATGAATACCAACAGAATCAACATAATTCACTTTACGACTGTTTTGTATTCCTAAAACATAAAATGAAGATAAAAAGAGTTGTTAATATCATGATTCGTCAAACACACATCTGCAACACGTATTTTTGAATCAATTACCAAAAGTGGACTAGAACAGGCGTGCAAATAATTAGTAAGTCGTTATAACAAGATAGGGGTACATTTTGAAACCGGAGGAGAATATATATTAAATAAAAATGAATGTATAAAACTTTGGCAAGTTGTGTTTATATCCGCGAAGGTTTCAGAAAAAAAATAGCGAATTGTTTTTAAAAAATGAAATCTACTATCGCAAATTTCAAGTTATCATGTGAGTGCATTACTATTTTTAAGCTATTATTTGTCTTAATTGATTTAATTCATTAACCAGTTTAAACCGGCTTGAAACAATTACGAGGCTTTCTCTCTCTCTGTGTGTGTGTGTGCATAATCTGATAGTATCATGAATGTTTCAAACCGGTTTAACCTGGTTAATGACTTAAATTCATGAAGACAATTCATAAGAATTCAGAAAATGTATAATTTTGAAATCAAGTTGTAACTTTAGTTGACGATTAATCACCAAATATGACAACCTTCTGCATTATTTTTAATAACACTATTTTAATTAATTGAAATAATTCCTGAAATAAAAATCTTAATGGATAAAACAAACAATATTTTAACTTTTTTGGTTTATTTTTAAAAAACGTCCCGTGAGTTAGGTAATAATGTGATTTCCAAGGGAAATATTGCAACAGCAGACGATAAAGAATTCAAATGCTATATAGTGAAAGCCAACTCCAAAATAAAACTACATCAGCAGACGATAGATTGTGGAAAAACTATTCCGTGAAAGCCGATTCCAAAATAAAACTACATTAGCAGACGATATATATTTCAAAAGCTATACAGTGGAAGCTTATTCCAAAATAAAAATAAAAAGGATAAATGGCCAGTTCCTTGCATTCTCAATTTGAGGCTCCAAAATTCCCAAGGGAAAACAATATCATTTCTCACAAGATAAAATATCTTACTTTGATCTATCGTGACATTTTAACTGTATCGAAAATAATAATGGAGCATATTCGTGTCAAGTATTAAAAGATTTTAGTTTCGTCAGTTTTAGCACTTTATCGACGTCCATTCATTATTTTAGATGCTTATAAAATTGGTGAGTTGTGCTTCAGTCCACAAACACTTTTGACAAAAAAAAATTTTATCAAAAATTTTATCTTCCTTTGGCCCATTACCGTATTTTAACCACTTTCAGAATATCAGTGAGGCTTAACGCTCGATAGATGTTTTTTTAAAAAAACTTTTTTTTTAAATCGGATGGATGGTAAATCCCATTGAAAACGAATTTGAACATGAGAAGAACTATTTTTCAATAGTTTTAAGTTCAGCTCTATAATTTTTAATATGTGTAAATAGTAACATCTTAATTTAAGCAAACATCCTATTAATTTTTATTTTATCCAACTTAAAAAAATTTATATTGGTCCCTAGTAAATTATTCAAAGTTTAACAATGTAAAACAAATATTATGTTTCAATACTGTCGCTAACAAAATTTATAGAGCTCAGCCTCAAAAATTAAAATAATAATAGATATTCTGAAATTCGATGAAATGAGATAAATCTTTTCAGTAATATTCTTCTACATGAGTTTTATAGTGAAAATCTGACATAAGTTTAATCAGGAATAAAATCATTAAAAAAATGGGAGGGGAAAAAATTCTAAGTGGACTACCCCAAAAACCACATTCTACCCAAAAAAATGTTAAAAACTTGTTTATTTTATCAGAAATGACTCCATTTAAAAAAAATTGGAAAGCATTTTTACTTACGCATGAGAATCAGAAATGGAATAAATATATAGACGATTGAGACAAGAAACTAATTCGTTGAGAATTATTTTTTTGCATTATCTCTTTAAATAGTGGAAGGATTTAGAAACAAACATATTCCTTTGGGCGATATTTGTTCAGCGAATCAAAATTAATTCGTTTTCCAATGTAGAAACTGCTTCCTTCTAGATTTCACTTATTCTTGAAACATAAAAATCGTATGCTAAATGAAGATATTAAATAACGTTAAAAATACTATATTATAAATAATCATGTGTCTTTTTATATATATTCGTTTTATTCATACTAATTTCTGAAGAAAATGGGTCAATTAAAATGTGCATGTGTGTGTAATTCAAATTATCAGTCAATAATAAAATAACTTTTATTCATCCACTAAATGCATTTTTTACAAATTGTAGAGGTTGACATTTAACTTATGTAATTAGTTGAATTTTTCCAATAATTTCTCTTTGGTCGCCAAGCTCTGAGATTACTGATGCAACACCCAATCATAAAAATTATATATATAATTAATGTAAGAAAATAAGTAGGAATTGGATTTAAAAAATTATTTGTATTATTTGTTGTTATTATTATTTTCTTTGTCTTGGATTTCGAGTAACATACTTCTTTCAGAATAAATAAAAGATTTTGAAAATAAATTTTCATCATTAAAGTTGTTATTCTAAAATGTTTTATAAAATGGCTTATATTTCTGAAATTGAAATGGCAGCACAATCTTTCTTTCCTAACAGTTTGTATTTTTATAATTAAAGTGGCAGCACAGCGTCTTTCTAACATTGGGTTTGTTTATTTAACGCATTCTATGTGTTTTTTGAGCTTAGAATACTTCTTATGCTTATATTTTGTTCTAGTCTATATTTGCATTTGTCTCACTATCTTAAAAAAAGATTTCCTAGAATAATTTTTCCCTGAAAAAAAAGAGAAAACTAGAGAAAAGAAAAGAGATACGAGAAAACTTATTTACAATGTATATATAAAAAAACATTAATTAATCAAGCGAGGATAACCGCTAAATATGTGTATAACAAAATTCTAGCGGAATTCTGTTTGATGAACAACGCCCTGTTTAGCATACTTTACCTCTATTCAGAATAATGAAAAGCGGAGTGTTTTACGAAACTCGTTTACTTCCAAACAACGCAGGAGAGCAGCAAAGAAAGCTTCCGGTCTTCCGTTTGGGATTTTACACGCTGTTCAGAGAAACGAATTGGCGCTAGAGTGAAGCGGTTCAGGATTCGTCCTCCTTCCGTGCTTGTCTTCCTCCGCGACGTAAACGAAACCAAACCAAACATATTGATTTTTTGCACACTCCTGTAATATCCTCCGTCCTTGACTGACCTTTTCGGATCCCGCTTTTCAGTGAAATCATGAATGAAGAAGATCACAGGTAAAATAGTAATTTTATCTTTCAAGTGATTATGTAAAAGATGATGCAATAGAAGTGACAGCTTTCCTTTGACAACTAGCACATGTTGGGGCAGATGTTACTTAAAATGAGCGGTATATGTATGGCCTTCAGTACACGTTGAATGTTTGCACTTTTAATTTATTTGTATAAACATACGAACAATTGTATGTGTGTCTATGAGCATCTGAATTAATAATATATCAATATTTTGAAGCAAAATAGTTTATTTATTCGATACCTTTCTGAGTCTCTTAAAATACTATTGAAACACTGTTGATAATTCATCATTCTTTTCACTGAATACTTGATTTCACCTGTATGCTACTATAAGTAATGGTATCAAAATACATTAATACGGATTAATTTTATTAAAATTATAAATGAAATTTTCTAAAATTTAAAAGAAAAATTATAAGTTCATTTGAAAATTTGATTAATTTATTTTATTTCGGAAAGACTAAACCCATAGTTAAAACTCCTTAGTAAAAAAAAAAGTTGAAACTATTCATACTTCATTTTAAACATACATAAACATTTTAAACATTAGTTGAAACAAAATGGCGACCTAAGAACACCATAAAAATACTAAGCAAAATGTCACAATGAATTTTACTTTTAAAATCAAATTGTTATTTTGATAATTTTTCGTCCTAATTAGAATGTTTTATTTAAAACAGAACAGTTCTAATTATATTCTGGCATTTGTTTCAGAAAATATTATAATAAAAAAGATTATAGAACATTTTAACTGCTGTTCTCTTTTAATAATTTTAGAATAAGATTGATGTCTTTGTAATCTGTAATGTCTGAAAATTTGCCTGATTTGAAATATCACATCAGATTTACAGTTAAATTTGAGGATATATTTTTCAATGTATTATTCGATTTAAATAGTATTTTCTAAGATAACTTACTATTTTTATTTGAAGGATAAAGTTTATTTTGAACAATAAAATTAATCTATAAATATGGATTTAAATAAGGCAAACACATTAAAAAAATTTCATATTAACATAAAATTTAATATATTTTTTAAATGTTTTTATGTCATTCGCGTTCATATATTTCAGTTCTTATATTTTTAGAAATGTTTTAAAAACTTCGAACTGCATCTAATTACAGAATATAGAACATTTTCGAGTATTTGATGTTTATACCATTTTTATATTTCCTCATTTTAGAAGATGAATTTTGATTAGTCTCTTTACATATACAAATATTTGTTTTACTTTCATTCTAAAGAAAACTCAATGAATTTGACCATTGTTTAAAATCTGATAAAACCTTTTTAGTTTATAACGTTAATATATTGAAAGCTTTTTGAATTAACATGTTTTGTACATAAATTCTTATACCATTTAATATAATGACATTCAATAATAATATTAGTTCAAAAATATTAGTGTAATTCATTGTATTTCAGTTTTATAACTTAGTTTTGAGGAAATCAGATTTTATTTTTATATTTCTTTCGTAGAACTCTTTTTTTATATACAATAAACAATTTTCAAGGTTGGATAAAACGTCATTAGAAATATAATGTACAGAATCTTAAAATATGTTGATGTGAGAATGCAGTTCATAGTCACTAAAAAATGATAATTGACTTCAGATGCTTAAGCTTTCGAATTACAGCTTTTGGGAATTCTAAAATTGACCTTGATTTTGAGTGTTCTCAAGTTATTTGATGTTCTTAAATATGATAATTATACCCTTGAGCATATGTTGAATGTTATTATACGTAGAATTTTAGATACTATAAAAAAATTATGCAATTCAAATCCAGTTTTTTTTCCAAATCCTTGTATATGTTTACTCAAGGAATTTCGGGCTCCATTTCTTTTTCTAAAATAGGTTACATGATATTTCAGTTACAAATTTAGTTTAGAATGATAAAAAATATATCTAATTAAAAACTAGTTTTATAGAAATTATGAGTTTCATTGGGTTTTATAGTTCTCTAACTTTTTATGCAAAAATATTTATATTAATTCCTGCAATACAGGAAATATTTTTCATTATCATTGAATCGAACAGTAGAAGTAAAAAAACGCATGAATTTAATGAAATTATGAACTGCAACAAAAAAATAATAAATATAAAACGATTTATTTTTTATTTATATTAAAAATGCATTTTTATATGTTAATTCAATGTTCTATTCTTAGTCTTTTTTATCATAACGATAGAGTATATATTATTAATGGAATTAAGCTCAGCTAAATATTGAGTATCAAAATAAACAATACTGGTTTATTAATTTAAAAAATTATTCATCAATTTCTTTAAACTCTGCTTTCATTATTAAAACCAAATAAAATTAAGAGCATTTTATCTTAATTCATTTCTGAAGTGTTTTCATTAAATGAAAAAATGTATATTAAGAATTCCTCCATTTATGCTACATATAGATGTTTTGCATTCACTATATCTGTCCAATTTAAAAGTCATTAAGCCGTGATACAGCAGTTTGCTTATCACGCTGGGTGATTTCTGTTATAAATAATAGCAGGTGTTTTTATTATCTGAACAGATGGCAGCAATAAAAAAAAAGAATAGCTTAAAAAATATCTTTTGCATCATCAATTTAATGCTTCGGGAATAAGAAATAAAAAACAAAAATTATCATTTATAATCGTAAAAGCTCTTTTTTTTTTCAAAAATAAAAATATGCGTGGCTTTTTTGTATGAAATAACTTTCCTTGCTTATTTTTTTTAAGGAAATGTATTTGCTTTATGTATGATTCAACCCTTATTTTCGATTTTAGTAAAAATTTAGAATTATTATATTTCATGCATCAAATTGTCAGCGATTGTGAAAAACTTCAAAATCGAAAATACTCTTTAAATCTGATTTCAGCCTTTGTGCTTTGCAGAAACTGTTTTTATTCTTATTTTGAACCGATTAAATAATCTCTTATATAAATAGATATAATGAAAGCCAAATTAAAATATCACAGCACATTAACATAGTTTTAAAATCTATAATTCTTAGTTTCTTATACTTTTCTGTCGATACATTATATTATTCCTACTTTAAAAATATTGTCTACGTCAATTTTGCAAGGAAAAGTCTTCATAACTCTTAAGAAAGTTTTATGGAATTGGTTGCATTTTGCTGACAAAATTTTCCGAAAACCTTGGAACAAATATTTGCTTTTATTTACATTTTCACACTAGAATTATCAAAATCCGTCTTAAAAAATTTATCATTAGCTACTTTACAGCTCTATAAATATTCCCATCGCTATCATATCTTTCATACCCTAATGATATTGTTTGTCATGTGCTGCTTAAAGCGCCGAGAAAATTGACAAAATTCTTCTTATAATAGTGAAAGAATTTATTTTCAATCCCATAGTGGTCCTCATATTTTTATTTTTATTTTGAATAATTTACATCCCTAAAAATATGAGAATATCTCATTATCTCTACTATTTTCTAATAATAAACAAAACTATCTCTGAAATTATTACTTCAACTTTTTCTCATATTACTACAATTGTTTTTCAAAAATAGAGAAATTCTTTAAATAGATTTCAATATTAAATCATACAGGATTGTTCAGTTCAAAACTTCATCAACATTAAAGAATCTGAAGGATGTGTCATTAATCCAAATGATTCAAAATATGATCAACAGGTATATCTGATATAGCGTTCAAGTCTAGTACAATTTTATTAACAAAGCATACAAATGTTGCAAAGATAATAGGAGATGGAAAACAATGTTATAACTTCAAAAAAATTCAAAGAAATATTTTTGTAGAAGTAATTCCTACGGTGATTTGTTCCGTTCAGACAGCTATATTATGATAACTGAACAAATTGCATGATCCAAGAATTTTACAACACTATGCATACAAAATGGTTCAACTCTGAACAACTTAAGGTGTTTGACATTTTTTATGATTAACTTTCAGAGACGAAAAAGTTATTAACTGTTATTGAATGACTTGACCCCATTACTAATCTGACCACACTCCATGTGATTTCTGATACAAAGACTTCTTAAAACATCAAATACATCATGCTTCTCTATTTTTGAAAAGAAAAAAATACCTGTATGTTCTGTGTCTGATGGTCTCTCAATGTATGCATTTGAATAACAAAAAAGTTGATGAGGACTACATTCCTTTTACATAAATCCTCAAATTCCGACAAACCACTAAAATAATTTCTGCCGAATACATTTCATCAACCATTTAGTATACATATTATAGCTGAGGGTAAGTAATGGAAGTAATGTTTCAGCTCCTGAGACCTGAGTGATGTTTCAGTTAAAGACCTGATCCCACCAAAGAACAGTCGTGTAAGGGATCCGTTGCATGTTAAATCAATCAGGACCAAATGTCCTCCCACTGGTGTGTAAAGGCAGGTGTCAGCTCAGGTGTCGCCCTCATTTACTTTCACCGTGGTTAAAAATTACGAGGTCATTACGAGGTTCGAGTTTACGAGTTCCAAAATAGTTTCAGTAGTGCTTTAAAACAGAACTTCAATATAATTAAACTAAACTGTCAAAACTTTTACATAATTCTTATTTCATATAAGTTTTATATAGTTTAAAAAACAAGCGTACTTTCTTATTTTTTGACGACATGTGGTATACTACTTGGGTTATTTTCCTAAGTCAATTATAAAATTTACTGTAACTATTAAAGAACATTAATGCGGATTTACAATTATATTTTTAAACAATTATTTGAATATAAAGTGCATATCAATTTAGAAATATGAATTTTGCTAATATATATGAAGTATATCCACAAAATTATTGTTATTGTATTTCATAATTAATTTAATTTATCGTCACTATCCAAATTCAGGTGAAACTTTTTAGGAAAGAAATAAATGTATGTCACTTTTGATCTGCCAAAAAAAATGCAAAAAAATTCATTATTTCAATTATTTGCGAAATCACATTCATTTATACAATATACTATAACACAAAAATTTTAAAATAAATTAATAAACACAAAAGCTCTAAAATAAATCAATAAGTCAAAGCCTTTATATTTTAAGTATAAACTTAAGGTTCTTGTCTTTACGTTGACATGGTGCCAAGAAATTTAGGTCAAAATTAAGGTTTAAAAAGAAAATGCTAAACAAAATAAAGGAGATTACTTAAATCATAGAAAGGATCAGTTGATGTTTCGTACAAAGTATAAAAGTAAGAACGCGGTAAGCAGTAGAAAACTTGGTACTAGTAATAAATTACAACCATGAGGAAAACTGCAGCTGGCCAATTTTTCCAGGTTTAGGAAAATAAATATTAACTGGTTGAACAAACATCTACATACACCTGGAAGAGAGTGATTTTCAGTTTATATCTGCAAATAAGAACTTCTGCAAGATAAAAGCAATTCTTGTGTTATGAATGATATTGGTAGAAAAATTGAATAATGAAGTTATATTTATTAAATGAAATTTCATACTAAATTAAAATTGATTTTTGTATTAGAAGAGAGACAACAGATACATACAATATTCAAAATGACTTCAAAATACTTGTTCGTAAAAATCCTGTTCTCCTGTTTGTTCTAAAACCTCCTGTTTGTTCTAAAACCTCCTATTTGTTCTAAAACCTCCTGCATAATAAAGACAAATTATAAGGATCGCATTAATCAGTAATGCATCATTTCAAAAAAGTACATGAAATCTTTAGTTAGATCATTTTATATGGTAATTTGCACGTGGTTTACATTATGAAAGCAATCTATGAAATACATAATCAGACTATAGAGAATATACGTTTTCTAACAGGTATAAGCAGGTACAGGTATAAACATTTTATATGTAGCTAAGCGTTTTAGAACTTTCAAATCTATATACTTATTCTTTGTTAAATTTACATCTCTCGGTATGTAAGGAAATTTCATAATCTGGTCGGGAATCAAAAGTTTAATTCGCTGAATTGCATATGTATATGATAGTACGAGTTTACCACCATGAGAGCTTTTTCCTTTTCAAACCTTCACTCCATTGTCTAAAGTTACGTAACAGCAAAATTTGATCAAGTGCCAGTTTCATTTAGTGCCTTGAAGATACTGTAAGATGTCTTTGAACTCAAATTTTGCTGAAATCGCTTTGTGAAGGAGTGTTTCGACAGAAGTTCATGGCAAAAAATAAAGATTACTCAATACAATGAGATGTATAATTTTAAAAAAAATTATTAGCTAGTTTTTAATAGTTATTTTTTATGGTAATATAAATAGTGAAGAGTTATTTTTATCTATTTAGCCAGTTGAATCAATATAGCACTTATAAGCATTTCCTATGTAATAATAAATTATTACAAGAGCTTCACTTATTATTAGCACTGGTTGTTTCATATTAATTGTTAACACTAGTATGAAATAAATTAGCTAACACAAAAATGTAATAAATTAGCTTTAACCCTAAAATAATCCATGTTTACTGATTATTCAATGTCACACTCATTATTTAATACAGCATTCTAAATATTCGAGTTCCAAAAAATATTGTTGGTAGATTGTTAAATCTTTCAGAAATTATTGGTCATCGACTTCTATAAGATTATGTTAAAACATCCTTAACATGAGAAAATTCAATTTCAATGTATGACGCTTTTTTGTTCTTTGTAGTCAATACTTTATTACTTACCTATCAATTTCATAATAGTCATAGCCATTTAAGCTTATCAATTTTTCCAACCGCCTAATATCTTTTGAATATCATATGAACTAGGAAATAAAAATTCTAAATTATTAATTATGTGAAATAGAAATATAAACTCTGCAATCAGATTTTGCATTATTATAATTAACTTTAAAATCATTGCTATAATAAACTATGAAAGCATATTCATCATTACTATAATTAGTCTTAATATCATTGCTATAGTAAATTCTACAAGCAGATTCCTCACTATTGTAATTAATTTTGATATCATTGCTATAATAAATTCTGCAAGCAGATTCATCATTATCATTAATAACTTTAATATTAATACTGCAATTATATTAATATTAGAAAAATTATTTATTATGTGAATTAGAAGAATCTCATATTTATTGTTTCTTTATATTATGTTTCTTTATATAATGTCATTAACTGCATGATTTTTATTTCAGTGAGGATGGCTGTGTACGCTTACAAAACCCCCACATTAAAGAAATGGACCAAGATTTTTTGTACCATATATCACTTTGCAGTGGAGCTCAAAATTTGGAAGAAATGTTTTCTGACGTAAAAGTAAGTATTTTTTACAAAAAGAAAATGCCACTTATTTTATTTTATAAATATAATAGTTATCTAATATTTTTATAGATTCAAGTAAAGGAATATAAAGTATTTTTTTAATAAAATAAATGCTTAAAGTCTCTCAACTCGGTTCACATCCTGTATGGCGCAATGTTGGCTATGTCGCTGGATTAATCATGTGATGGTTCGCCGCCATTGAAAAGAAAATCGTTGAAAAGTGATGGTTTCAGGATACTGAACCGAACAGTATTTAGTTAATCAGGCTAACTATTATCTTCATTATTTTATTTTATTTTCGAACTTTTTTTTGTCAATCTACATTTGTTTCCTCTTAATTTAATTAAATAATGGATATACCAATAACATAGAATTCTTATTTCTAATTATGGATATATTTCAGCTATTATAATTTATAAGAACTCTGCATGTATAATCATGTATTCTTTTTTTTTTTTTTCATTATAGTTTGTTTGTATGGGAGGAACACCCAGAAGAATGGAAAAATTCGCCCATTTTGTGCAGAAAGAACTTAATATTCAGCTCCCCACTGGAGCTGCCCTATATGATATCAGTGCTCGTTCATATAGATATTCAATGTACAAAATAGGGCCTGTTGTTTCAGTCAGTGTAAGTTGCTTTATTTTTTGAAATATTTTATTTTATTTTCATGCCAGGGTCGACAGCATTAAGGTCCAGATGATTTGTGCGAATCTTCCGTAAAAAATCTAATGTTTTCTTAAAATTTTAAAATTTCTAGCAACCAGTACAAATTCTGAAACTATAATTGATATATTTATTCAAAAAGAATCTGAAATACTTTAAACTTGGCTAATTTAAATATAAGAAACACTACCAGTCACGTTTTTCGATATTTAACACTTCAGATGGCTATTGAGAATGTAAAGATGTAACAAATTATTTATATTTAGTATAAAAACAGATATATACTATTTCATTTTCTATTCAGATATATACTATAAAAACAGATATATACTATTCTAACAGATATATACTAAAACAAAAATATACTATTTCGGCTTGATAAGTTTCTGCTGTAAATTAATAATAATTGAAATACCATAAATTTATACTGCGTAGTATTTGAAATAAAGAGTTTAGAAACATTTAACAAATTCCTCGTGCTGTAGATATATTATTACTGTCTACATGTCTCACAACTTCGTCAAGGAGTTAATTCTAATTTCTTTCAATGCTATATGTATTCATTGTGCTAATGTTCAAACATTCAATTTAATTTTCCTTTGTTTTAATTAAATATCTTTTGTGCAAGTTTTTTTTTCCCTTTGACAGCATGGTATGGGTATTCCGTCCTTGTCTATCTTACTTCATGAAATGATCAAGTTAATGTATCACGCACGATGTAAAGATCCCATTTTCCTAAGGCTCGGAACTTGTGGGGGAATAGGTAAGTTCTGTTTTTTATACAAATTACATAGTCTTCTTAATATTTCTTATAATCCATCAAAGGTGTTATTGGATTATATCCAGTATTATATCGCAATATTGGTTTACAAATTCACGCATTAAACAAAAGAAAATTGTATGCTGCGACTCAGAAATCCCTTTTATCACTTAATTAAAATCACATGTAGGGTCATTAGAGAGGCTCCAGCAAACATTTCTGTTGAATCAAACACATTACAACAAATCAGTTTTATGTATATGCACATAGATGGAAAAAGAATCAAATGCTCGTTCTTCCGATGAAAGGAATTTTTTAAAAAAAATCACTTATTTCAGATATGTTTCATAACACAAGAATATTTTAAAATAAATAAATTCAATAGGATTTATAAAACAATTTAAGAACTATGAACAATTATTAGAGAAAGTGCCCGAAATCATTAAATGAGCATCGAAGCCTTAATATCAGCTTCATACAGCCATCAAGCAAATAGTTCATTGTGGGTCATACTGTCTTTGGAAATTATTCGATCAATACGTCAGTGCATTCCATTTAGTGTTTTAAACAGGCCTTAAAGGGTTTTTGCACCGTACTTTGATTATTTTTCACATCTTCCAGTGTTTTGGTGTCGCTAGACATTCACAACCCCAGTAAAAATGAAATTTAGTCTGATTTATTGTATGAATTGTTAGACCAGTTCAAATTTCCTATGTTTGATCTACATATGGAAACTTTTCTTCATCCCATAGAAGCAAGAAGTGGAAATTTAGTCGCATCATATCAAATCAATAGCATAGCTTGGTAAATCCTAGCTTTGCCAAGCGATATTCATGCCAAGTTGATGTAAATAAATAGAAAATAATTATTTGGATTAAAACTACTTGCTCATTTGACTGTTGTTATGCTTTTAAAAAGAGTAAAATTAAACAGTGGATGGTGCGATACTCGTTCGACATCCTAAATATAATCGCAAGTTAGTGCATGCTATCAATTGGTCAAAATCTGATCATACTGAAAATCAAGCTGTCGAATCTATGGGCAATGTTTTCTAACATTACATATTCAAATTGAAAGAAATCATGACTATTGTAGGCCATCTTGCCAGAATTTGTTCACATTAAAAGTATTCTCAACTTGAAGAGTTACTGTTACGATTTCTCAATATTGAAATATCGTAACAAATCCAACAATCTCAACAAATCCAACATCTAAAAGATAACATGGCTTTGGTTTTATTTATGGCTGAGCAATACCACTTAGTTTCAAGTAAAAAAGGCCCGTCTTATGTCATTACATCCTCTGATAAAGTGCGTTTTGTCCAAATGTGGGTCTTGAACGTTGATACGGTGAAAAATCAAATCATCAATTCCAAAAAAAGTGACGGTTAAAAAAATTCAGAAAAAAAATTATACTACAGTTTATTAGTATAGACTGTTAGTTATTAGTCTGTTTGAATCCAAAATTGTTTTTATGTAAACACTTTTTTTTTTTCATTTTCAGGTATTCCAGCAGGTTCTTTAGTTATCACAGAAGAAGCAGTGGATGGCAGAATGCGGAATTATTTAGAACTGGTTAGTAGGAATTGGCAGAAATATTTTTATATATTTATTAAAAATAATTCAATATTTTAAACATATTAACTTCGTCAATGGCTTATTAAATATTCATTATTTTTTTCTTTTAATACTTTGAACCGACTTCGATAAGTATCTGATGTAAAAATGGTTCTTTTTAGAATAACATGTAAATTAGGATCTATTTATCCTTAAAAGAATGGAGTGTGATCCGCACCGAATATGTGCTTGAAGGCCAAAAAGGTTTATGAAAAGTTCTAATCTCTATTAATAATAAAGATGAATGCTTGGAAAAGGAGGAGTTATACACGCCAAACTGTTTGACTTACATATACAGGGTGTTCAAACCGTATTATTCCAATTTCGTGAGAAAGTCGGGAATATTTCAGGAAATTGATTTCACATAGGAAAGTATGTCCGCAAACTTCCCCTGCTTGGAAAAAATGGATAAGTGAAGTGAGCACAACGAAACAGTACAATTACTTGGTAACGAATGGGACTTTTATTTCAGCAAGATAAAGTACAAGTTCATAGTAGATGCTCAAAATTCCACAAATACAGGATTCACAGCGCCGTTGCATTGACAATCGAACATTTTCAAAAATGCTTGGCATATCACAGGCAATGCTTGCGACAGCCATTATTCATGCAACAAGATCCATTTCACTGCCTACTAGGGTCTCGTCGCATGATCTTTCGTGGCCCAGCACACAAAGAATTCCATGGTTGATAAATCAGGTGGCCTGGATGGCCAAGCGATGGGTCTACTTCTACAAATCGATTGAGCTTCGAATGCTCGGTTCAAGTAATCACGAGAAACAATTGTACTATAATCTGGAGCTCAGTCATGTTTATACCACATATCTCGTCGCTTATGTAAGCTGGCATTATCTGTAATATTTCAGACATTTTTTTAAATGTTCAGGAGTCGATGTCATGGCAATGTGAATCTCGTTTTCTTGTAAATGGTCTTAATTTTGAGCACCTATTGTGCAGAACCTCCTGTTAACGAATGTACTTTACCTTGTTACAATAAAAGTCACATCCATTACCATTTAAATATTTTGTATCCCCGATTCCACTTCACTTGTCCATTTTGTCCATGTCGATGAATTTTGTGGACACACTTTCCTATGTGAAATCGATTTTTTGACATATTTCCTACCTTCAAACAAACTTTGAACGATAAGTTTTAAATCTTGTATATTTTGAAGAGCGGAAATGTGCACCTTGAAGCGAGTTTTTGAAATTTAAAATAACACGAAAACGAAAAAATGAATAAATGAAAAAATGTTTTGAGAAACAAAGAAATTTTAATGGACAATTTTATTATAACCAATTTAATACTGCTCGTGCAAATTAAATTCGAAATAATAAAGTATATAAAGATGGCTCATACATACTTCTATATAATATTAAATATTAATATTTAATAATTAATAATATTAAAATTACTGTACAATATTAAAAATACTATTTAATTTTTTTAAATTAATTTATTGCAAAAAAAGGGGAAATTATTTATTTACTGCACATCTTGGGTGTATATTATGCTTTTCTTTTTTTTTTCATACAATTTATTCCCTGGCGAACATTTAATTAAAAATTACTTATCCTCTACCTGTGATTGCTGCTTAAAATATTCAATACTGTGAATCCAGTTAAACTGTGTTTATATTCCTTATTTCACTAATTTTGATAAATAATTTCGAATTTTTACCATTGAAATTCTTTCCAATAAAAGAGTGTAGGGGAATAACTTCTTCATAAAATTTTAAATTAGCATTAGATAATTTAAATTAGCATATATTGATTCATTTGTGAGCATGTTCACGTTATTTTCGAAGTGTATTGGAACGATCAACGGAAATCTGTCGAGAGAATTAAATCTTTTTTCAATGTTCGTAACGCATATAATTAAATCTTCGCGGATTACGACAAAATATTTATTATTTTAATGATTATGAATTTAATCAGAAATATGTCAAAATCGATGTATTAACGCATCGTATGAATGAGAAATGTTTAAAGAGTGTTTTACTGCATATGTAAAGTTAGACCTCCGTTAATCCATTCTACTCTCTTTTCTTATGTCCCACAAATCTGGGCATAAGAAAAGAAATTATTTCTCCCATAGTTTCTGGAAATGCTATACCTCATTCTCAGCTGTATCTCATTCCTCTCAATCAACCTTATCTACTTGAAACCATCAACAAAAAAACTTAGAAGAAACTAATAATAAAATATGGAAATTACAAAGGAAACCGCAATGGGAAACCTGAAGGTGAAGTAATACTCTGCATCAGTCACGTACGCTTTGATGACTTGTCACGTACACGATGTTCCAAGAAACAGCGCATACCTGAAAAAAGACCATGTATCTTCTAAAAATATTTAACTATTAGAGCTAAAATAAAAGAATTCATTTTCTTAAAGGATAAATAACTAAAAAAAGTTATATTAATTATTACTTACGTGATTTTATTATTTGAGTCTAAATATATTACAAAAGTATATGAGTTTAGATTCACATTCCTAATGGAATCTATACCAATTATTTCTCACTTTTCATCTAGCTCGTCTCCCGCATTTAAATTATTCATACTATAAGCTTTTAGTAATTTTTTAATATGTAATGATAATAAATATTTTTACTTTCTCGTATACATAATATAGCAAAAACATAATAATCGTCAAAAAAATTCGAATTCAAGATTTTGACGAATCTTTACATTTTAGACCTCCCTGAGGTCAACAAATACATTTGTGGAAATTATCTGTCTGTGACAAAAATATCTAAAAACCGCTTTAACCTTGGCATAGAAAATTTCATAAATGATCTTTACACCAAATTTGTAGATTTTTGTAAAATCTGTTAGTCGGAAGTCGATCTTTTTAGCTGTTCGTATATAATTTAACACAATACTTGAAAAGAAAGAGAGAGTGCGGTAAATAAAATTCGAATTAACATCTATAATCTAGACATCTTTCAAATCTTGATTAAATTCGAACCTTCTGTCAATCAGTACTTTTAAAAACACGTGAACGTATTAATGCAAAATTCTGAAGCAAATTTGGTATTGCTTCAGAATTTGGTGACAACAAATGTGGTTTTGAATCCAGTTTTTGTTTTATATGCAGCAAAAATCCAAATTTGATTTTCGGATAAGTTTAACCGCATGTTAGAGATTAATATCCAAATTACTCGCCATTGATAGCAGGATAAATGCAGTAAAAATGTTAAATTCACACCAAAGGTTAATATTTCTTAATCATTGTGCATCCAGTACTATGGAAGACATTCTCTGCAATAACGGGTTTATTATAGTATAAGTGAGAAATTTTTGGGGAGACCCCTCCAGCTGGTTGATAGCAATAATTGACTATACCACCGGCCCCCACACGCGAAACTTTGATTGAAAGGAAGGCCTCTGAAACTGCGGTTGAATCCTAGTGATGATCACTAGTCCAAGACGCAACCCTTTGAGTAAGAGGAATGTTGAGTAGGAGGCAAGGGATAACAGACTCTTCACCATGAGTTCTTCTCATTTCTATATTGATATTACCATGATTTTCATTTGTTTTTTTTTCCTTCAAATATGTACCTCAGTAATCATCTGTTCAATTGTAGGCTATTCTAGGACAACCAGTTCAAAGACCTGCAGTTTTGGACAAGAATTTAGCTACAGAACTTAAACTTATAGCTGATAGAGAAATAACAGAATGCCAAACCTTTTTTGGAAAAACCATGTGTACCGATGATTTTTATGAAGGTTAGTGACATTTTTTAAAATTGCAATGAATATTTGCAGCAATGCATATCTTTCAAAATGTATTACGTATATTCAAAGGTACAATGGCCAGAAAATGTATGAATAGTAAGGTAATTAATAGATGAAAATATATTTTTTTAACCTAATATATAGTTTTTTTTTTTTAATGAGAAAAAAATTTAATTCATGTTTTACTTTAAATACGTTTTATAATCTTGTTTAAAAAGGCATCCAATTAATATATCGAGTTAATATTTGTTTCAAGGAATTTAGCTCCAATAATTGTTTACATAATTATAATTTATAAAATATTGACAAGTCGATTGTACTGTATATTTATTATGTAGTTAAACAGATGATAAAAAGAAAAAAACTATAAAATTACATTAGCAAAAAAAAGTGTTTAGAAACTAGGAGTATGATTAAAACTCGGTGACTGGTCTAATGCTTATGTCCGAGGTTCTTTCATCGATCAATAAATAAACTGAGGACCAAACATGCTTGGAAATAAAACACTGGGGGCTCAGCGTTAGGCTGAACACCTAACAAGAGCATATGCCTTGCACCCCAAGGCCTTCGGTGAAGAAAACAGAAAAGGCCACTGTAGGTTTTGGCCTACTTGGGCTGTCGAGGTCGCTGAGTTTAATTAGGCGTATGAATATCTCTGAAATATAGACTCAAAAGCATTAACTTATAGTATGAAAAATATTTACACAATTGTAACATATAATTAATTACTATATCTTTATTTAAATACTTTAAAAAAAGATTTTCAATTTTATAAAGTAATGTTATTTTTGTATCTTTTTTTCTAAAATATAATGAAAATTCCTATTAATTTTTTTCCACATAAGTCCTTTAAATGTAAACGCATTCATGAAACGGGGTTTAATTATCTTACAAATGATGAAATTATGAATAAAGACTTATTGAAAAGAGAAAAGTATATAATTCTTTCTGAAAATACTAATTTTCTTACATAAACGTAGATTGGGAAACATTTTTTTATATTTTGAGAAATATAATATCTATTTTCCAACCACAACAGTCATAAAAATAATTCATTCTCAACCTAAACAACATTAATAAGGAAAGAAAGGTCAGTTTTCTTTTTATGGGATTTTAACCTTTGTTCAAAAGAAAATGTTACCTAATTAATGCATAAAAAAGAGGAAAAGATAATAAAAATATTTTTTTGTGATAAACATTTATTATTCATTTATTAAAAGCCTTGTCTTCAATTAAATTATTATTGTTTTAATATCCAAAAAAATTATCGAATTTTTTAGAATTAAAAGAGTTATTTATTTTTATAACCAAATAAATCAATGAAGTGAATTTTTAAAAATGCATTATAAAGAATAAGAAAATGAAGGAAAAAATATGTTATAGATTTTTAAATTTTTATGCCGTATGTATGAATCATCAAATGCCGTTAACTTGAAATGTTCAAGTTGTAAGGTTAAAAAAAAAAAAAAAAAAAAAAAATAGCAAAGAACAAGAAAAAAAATGAAAAAAAAAGTTTCAGTAAGAAAATGGAAATCAGCAGAAAAAAAGGGCATCACATGACAACACATCTTCAAACAAAAGTGATGTTATATGATGGAACAAAGTAAAAAATGCCACGCTAGAAAAAGATATACAAAAATTTCAAAAGGTAATAGAAATTTAAACTATATATTTTCAATGTCTTATAAAAATTTACAGATAAAGATGACCACAAAATATATTTTATCGTTTAAAATTCTTCATTTCTAACTCAAATTTCTGAAATATAAACCTTTCTTCTGGCAGGCCAAGGTCGACTGGACGGCGCTTTCTGCCATTACACAGTGGATGACAAAATGGCATTTCTCGCCGATATACATTCAAAGGGTGTAACAAATATGGAGATGGAGTCTCTAGCATTTGCCGCCCTTTGCAATCACGCTGGCATAAAAGGTGAGTCCGAAATAAATTGACATCTGCATCACTTTAATCTACAAAAATAACTATGGATGAATAAAATTAGTGAAGTTTGATATGCAACTAGCTGCCTTTGGTGACCAGTTTGCTCACCCAGAATATTGTCTTTTTATGCTATTAAACGATTAAGCATGGAAGGTATTCTTTTAAAAATTTAGTTAGTTTTATACGACTTAGAAATATGAATTTAATTAGATCAATCTGAAATAAGTTATTGGGGACACAATAACTTGTGCGTATACTACGTGATAAAAGCGGAAATGAAGATTCTTAGTCTGAATTAATATCAAAAAAAGGTAAAAAAATTTTGTCTTAAATTGAAGACTTGCAAAAGTACGTGATTGAATATTTTTTAAGATAAGTTTGAATTTCATAACATTGAAAGCACCATATCATTGAAAAATAATCTTGAAGAATGTGTTGAAAGAAAAGAATAAAATAAACTATACAGAAACAAAATCGATAACATTAAAGGAGTAATTTCTTAATTTTCAATATAATACAAAAACTTTTTTATGATATTAATGGTTTTAGAAGATATGGTCATTTGCATCCTTAAATTAAATCACCGCGAATATCCATTAAGTGAGGGTTAAGACTGATTTTGTCCTCGATTAAATTTTCAGTTCAACGCCCATTTCTTGATTTCCGTTACATCTTCAGTTTGAATAAAGCGTTTGGCATTGGGAGCAGCATTTATAATATTATAATTGTATTTAATATGAGAAGTCTTGAATCGAATGAGTCAGTAAAAGCACTAAATAAAGTAGTCTGAAATGTTCGTATATCGATATGTTTACATTTGATTGTTGCCATTCCAGAATAAGTAATAAGAGAAATTTCTCTGCCACGCACTTAAACATTTTATATAAATAGATTTTTACAACTAGATTTTCCATTTTTTTCTTTGGATATGTCTTATAAATGTCTCCATTTCTTACGAGATATTAGCAGAATAATGGATCTCTTTTCAGTATTTCGTTTGAGGCATGTTCAAAAGGCAATAAGACAGGACTAATGCTCTTTCCAGCTGATCCTGCATTCGATAGTTTCTTTGAGGAAAATTCTATCAGTTGTTCTGTTGCAACTTAGTCAACAAATGATGCAACCTTTGATTGTTAACGGAGTTGAGGTCTGCAATATTTCCAACTAATTATAGTTATTAATGGTGCCGGAGATCTACTAAATTTAAAATAATCATTTGTTGGTACCATTTCCAATAATGGGTGCGGGGCTGGAGTCTGATTATACATTACATACGAGTGTTAGAAAGAACTGGAGTGATTATTCCTACACTATATATAACATAGTAATTGTATAATGCATTAACAATTGACTTAACTGTACAAAATGGCTTGTATTACAATTAAATCTGAATCAAATATCTAATTTTCTAATACAAATTTTTTTAAGAAAGAGAGGTGCTGTTTTTGAATTTGAGTTTTATTACATTCCTAAATCATAAATATTTTCATAATACTGCAAATGTGTACCATTTGAAAGAAATTTATTAAAATAGGATGGTTTAGTACATACTTTAATTTAATCTCTTACAAATTAATAAAGGTAGAAATATGCATATGATTTTTTTTTTACTTTTTTATATATAGAATTATATAATCGTTTCCAGATTAGCTAAAGCCCTGAAATATCCTTTTTTGGTACTATAATATTTTTATGACGTCATAATCCCAAGATAAAACAATATTTTAATACTTTTAGGCTGTATAATTGATTAAAATATATCAAATCTACAATCTGAATTTAATTTTATTTATCACCAGAATTATTGATAATTAATTGAATTATTCATCAATTCATTTTAAAATATCAATTGATTAATTTTTACGACATCTTGATTCCATTTGAGAAACATTTATCAAATGATAAATTTTATAAAAGAAACTAACAACAGCAATTCATGTTAATAATAAAGTTTGTGAATATTTTTAAAAATAAAACTTAATAAGTAATTTGGAATTAAAATAAGAAATGATACTTTCTTTTATTGGTGTGATGAAAAATAGAGAATATTTTGTCTTAAAAATCAGCATATCTAAATAAAACTTCCAATGAAGGAAAACACAGAAAGTAATACGATACGGATATTAAGCCAAAAGGATAGCGTAAAAAATTAACTAAAATTTTTAAATGATTTGAAATAATTTATATTTTTATGTCATCATATTTTATATAATCTATACTTTTAATAAAGCTCAATGTGTGTGTGTGTGTGAGTGCGTGTGTGTTGGCGCTCTACAGGCCAGACCGTTGGACCTACAGCTACCAAATTTGGTACATGTATACCTTGGAGGTCGGGAATGTGCACCTAGGAGGCCTTTTTTCAAATTTTTCATTAGAATTTGAATTAATTAAAATTTAAGCGAAATTTTGGCGTTTTTCCGCTATAACTTCCGAAAGTATTATCGCACAAACATGATTTTTATATCAATTTAAAGATTTAAAAAAATTAGCTTTCTAACGGTATCAGTTTTTTTTAATTTATAACGTAAGCTTCTTTTTTTCATGAATTTTTAAAGAAATATTTTAATCATATTTTTAGCACGTGACTGGATAAAATAAAAATAATGCCGGAAGTTCGAATTAAAAAAGAACTACCATCGCAACATAAATCTAAAGAAATGCAAATTTTAGCACGTGACTGAATAAAATAAAAAAATATATAAAATGTGATATTTTCTAAAAAAGTAAATGCAAAGCAAAGAATTCTATGATCTTTTGCAATATCTAAATAATTAATTCAATAAATCTTCTTTACGGTAAACCTGATCGAATTTAGACAGGATATGCATTGGAATCCCGACTTAATGGCCTATTTCTATTATCCTTTGCAATATCTGTATCATTAATTCAATATTTTTTTCATTATAAAATGTGATAGTTTTAAAAAAAAATAAATGCAAAGCTAAGGTTTCTATAAAATCTGCAAGAGCTCGTCAAAGGAAAAAAATTAGGTTTTATCATCCTGTTGCCATCATTTTGACGGAAGTTCAAATAAAAAAAACTATCATCGCAAATTAAATCTGAAGAAATGCAACTTTTACCATGTGACTGGATAAAATAAAATAAAATAAATATAAAATGTGATATTTTCTTTAAAGAATGCACGGCAAAGTATTCTATGATCGTTTGCAATATTTAAATCATTAACTGAATAAATTATCTTTATTGATACAAGATTGAATTTATACAGGATATGCATTCAAATTCCTTTCCAATGGCCAATTTGTAAAATATTATTAATAGGCATATATATTGTTTAATGTTATTAATTTGATCTAAATGCAGTAAATAATTACATTTTATGTAGTTTGAGTCAAACAATCCATTTCTGAATAATAAGTTTTAGATTTCTTCATACTTTGCTCTGTGAACCATAATTTACAAAATATTTTTATTTATATTTTAAATAAAAGTTGCTGTATCAATCAGTCTCCTAAATCAATCATTTAAACTGACTGATTTATAAAATTAAAAAATATTAGGAAAAAAAAACTCTTTTAGAACTTTTAGCCCATCATCTTAAAGAAAATATTAATTTCAGGCCAATCAATGCCCGGAATTACTTCAAGGCTAATGTGATTTAATTGAAAATTTTAGAACCCATTACTCATGGTCGCCAAAGGCGGATAGTAATAAATATATTAAGAATGTATCTAAACTTTGAATATTTTCTTTACTGCCACTCATTTTAACGATTTTTAATGACTTTCAGAGTTTTCAGAAAGGAAAATATATAATTTTTTATTGAATTGATAAAAATTATTTTTATTAATAATTTTTCTTGTTCATTGGTTTTTTTGTGCGTTATCGTAAGAGCCTAAAGCCACGTTAAACTGTTACCATTTATGATATTTTAATATTCGATATGTATCTGCAACATTTTTTAAAATTTTCCTTGCAGGTGCTGTTATTTGTGTAACATTACTAAATCGTCTACTTGGTGACCAAATCAGTGAGTCTAAAGAAACCATGGAAGAATGGCAAGAAAGACCTCAGAAATTGGCTATTAAATTCATTAAGAAACGTCTTAATATGTAGCCTTCAATACATTTTGTTGATGTACTATATGTTTGAAGCATTCCAAACTGCATTGCCTTTGTTGTTTCAACTGCATTTAGCTTGCATGTCAATTTTTCAGAACCTACACAGTGGCCAAATTCCAGTGCTTTAAATTTTTGGAAGATGCATTTTTGAATTAAGTACATAGATTGCTTCTGTAATTCCTCATAGAATTTTCATTGCTAGGAAATGCTATTTATATTATTAAACATTAGAATGAAATGCAATATTTGATTTTTAAGAAATGTAAGTACCAACGGAATGGTTACAATAGTTTTATTTTAGTACGTTATGTAATTCAATAAGACCGAATATTCTTTAATCATTAAATTAAAACTTTTACAAAAAAAAGTGAAATAAAACAAAGTTCTTAATGTATTTCCATCAGCGAAAAAAAGTATTTTTATTCATAAAATGTTTTTGAACTCTAAAAGAAGCTTAATTCCTTGAGGAACATTGCTTTTGGACAAGATAATTCAATTTTCCTTTTCATAAATATATAGAGCTTCCGCTATTGTCACGAGCAGCTATAAAAAATCTTCAACCTAATCTACATGCCGATATACTTCATTTCTTTGTTTTTTTTTAACTTTATTATTATGATTAATATTAGTTCAGCGTCTGCGTAATTTATAACTGTATATTAGCATACCTTGTACCTCCTTCTAATATATATTAATAATGAATTTATGGTCAAAAAATGTAGGAAAATAGATACGCAAATGTGAACTTTTTTCTAAAAAGTAGAATCCGAGTAACTAATGATATTTTGAATAAAGAATAAAGAATCTTTACAATATATCATGAAAAAAAAATAATCATTTGAAACAAATGTATACACTGGCTTTCAAAATAATCATTTCACTGGAAAAATGCTTTTGAAAGGAAAATATTCATTGACTATACGCTGGTTTACCTCCAGATTCAAAAAGATGGGCTTAAAGATCGAAACGCAGGATAGTCGTAGAAAAATAACAAGGTTATATCATATACAACTGTACTGACATTCCCTGATTTATAAAAATAGACTTTTCTGATATTTTAGTATGTTTCCTCTCAACTGACTTCTTTGAAACCAGGAGAATACCAACTTATCGAACCCCCAGAAAAAACTGTTCTGTACCAGAAACAAAAGTTTTTAAATTCAATGCACTGCGGTTAACTCAGGTATGATATTACCTAGGTAAAAGATAGCATAATTGCCAACATAGCAATTCTTTACTTTGATGCAAACTTATTTACAAAATCTTAATGCAAAACGTATTTTTTACTTGTAATAGCGTCCACCTAGGTGTGATATATTATGTTTCACTTTATTCATCTATCGAAATTTCTATCCTATCACTGCCTATTAAACATACATCTACAAAAAAACTGTTTAAATAATGATATATTTAAATAAATCCACAGAGGGTTTGCATTTAATCGACCAAAACCTTTAACTATTGTTAAAAAAGTTTTCAGAGCATTTAAAATAAATTATATGTTACTTTGTAAATTTCTTATTGTGAGATTTCTATAATATGTTACTTCATATATTTGTTTATATGTATATTGGATATAAACATTATATATATAAAGTGGTATCATGTTTATGGATGAAATGTTTATTCACTGTAACAAGAGCTAAATATTGTGAAATAAAGATATAACTGTGAAAAAATCTGCTTTCTCGTGGTCTATTGTAAACGATTTGAAAACTTCACCATATCACTAAATGTAGTTGTATTGGCGAATGCGAAGGGTAATCTGATCATGTATAAAAACTGCTCTGTGTAATCGATAAATTCAGTAACATCAGCTTTATTTCGTGCTTTTCAGCTTTATTTTTACTTATTCTATGAGTTTAAAAGATCCGTTCCTACGAATTTTTGACTCGAATTAAAATAAGGACATTTTTTAACATCGATAACACGTGAACGCAAAAACGCGCATTATTTGTACTGTAATTTATATAGAAAAAAAATGTCAAGGCAATGGAGAGGCCTTTTTCTGAGATTATTTATTTTGAAATAACATAACTTATCATTCTACTAAGAAATGTCTAATTTTTATAAGAGTTTTAGAAATTCTTAAAATATACTTCTGTATTACTACTTTATACACTGCATCCTGGCCTTGGGTTGGTGCGTCTTACCTGTGATCTGGTTGTCCAAGTTTCGAGTTCTGATGCAGGCATGGTTATTCTTTACTCTGTGTTTTATCTGTGAGGTGTGTGAAAAAGCCCCCTCCCTGTAAAAAGGGGTTGTGCAACTTGTGAGTGTCATCTTCGTAAGAGTTAAAGTCAGACAGATGCTCAGGTGTCTTTACTCTCAGAAGCAACTGCACCCTTCTTTCCCCGATCCCTCGAACTTGGTTTGATCTGGAGTTCAATACAAAGGGGAATAAGCAGCAACAACGATAATATATTTTGACTTTCTAAAATAATTACTTACTTTTTCGAAAGAATAGTTTGAAATGCTTTGAATAGTTTGATCGTATTTTTATTCAATGTCTATTACTTGCGCTTATCACGGCTCTTTATTCCTTTATAATTTTGGCTTTTGGCTTTTATTCATAACTTTAAAATATATAGTTATTGACTTAAACACTTTTTGTTAGAAAAATAAAAAGTATACTACTTATTTTACAAATCAATAAAAATAATAAGTGAAAAAAATGGTTTCAAAACTAGAGTTTGAAAATTTTTATATGGCAACACTGTGAATTTGAAAATAAATAAAAAGACAAAGTTATTTTAAGGGAACATTCAAAATGTTAGCTCATTCCTACGAATAGTTTTTCCGTTACATTTAAATTTTCTATTTTGCCTCTAAAACAATGCATTCCTGAATTCAATTATTAAGATTTCGTGTTTTGAAACATCATAAAAAGTTGAATATAATGTTTGATTTTTTACCTACATATAGGACAAATGAACACTACAAAAGCCGCACATACATATGTCAGGGCATAGCAATAAAGTATAATGTTTTGAAAAAAAATGTGGCATTATTCAGTCAAGAGATAAAAATATAGTGCCCATTTTTTGAATATTACCTTGGACCTTTATATATAAAATTACGCTACGCCTTTTTGTACAAGCATAAATGCATTGACGTAAACACATTCGAAGTATCCCACGCATAGTCTGTTGCACTATATTGTACAATATTGTGCGATATTATATGATATTAAACAATATTGCAAATATTTATCAATGTCATATAATATTACACAATATTTGTGCGCTACTAGGGATATAGCAAAAGCGATAAATGTTGAAGTAACCGATACGTTTTTAGATGCAATTACCTTTAAAATTGTAGCGACTCAAGACTGAGATCGAAATTTCGAATTATAATCAGATTATTTGGACAACAACTAAATCACCACTTCATTGTTCATGCTTCCATGAATCCACATGAATATTTTAATGCCGCAACAGGTACATATACACATCAGGTATTCCATGGAATCAGATGTACAACATGAAGCTTCCCATTCATGCAACACATTTTGAGACTTCAAAAACCTCAAACCCCAAACAAAAAACACAATTATTTTTACATAAGAATCGCTGAAAAATTCAAGTTCTGGATTTTGATGAATCTGCAAGTTTCAAACCTTCTTGAAGATCGTTAAACAAATTTTCAAAAAATTACTTTACACCAAATTTGAATTTTTCTGTCAAATTTTAAGTACAATTTGTTCAGAAAATGTCCATCTGTCTGTTACGAAAGACGATAATTTTAATGCGATGATTACAAAACAAAGAGAGTTAGATAGGTTCAATTCGTTAAACAGATTTAGCCTTTACAACATAGACACTTGTCAAATTTTGAGCCAAATCCAATTATGGATTGATTGTATGTCGGTTTGTATATCCAAAAACATATCAATCCTAGAGTTCAAAAATACAATGTCTTAAATGTATAAAATTTCGTATGGGATTTTTAAAATCCAAATGCAGTTTTGTGTCAAATTTTTATTTCAATCGTTGAAAAAAAACGTGCTTTAAACATGAATTCGATTTTAGTATACTATCACTCGCATACCAGGGTAAAAATTGCCAAATAGCTCGCCAAGATTAAAAAATAGATGCAATAAAATTACTAAATGCATGCCAAAAGTTAATATTTGGTCATTATTTTACGCCAATACCATGTAAGGTTTTTCTGGCATGACACGGTTATTAGAGAATATGTGAGAAAAATTTTTATAGAGAATAATTTTATTATACTATGCAATTTCTGGGTCATTATTTTTTTAATATCTTCTAAAAACTAATATTTTATTATCTCTAATAATTTTTGGAGCTTTATTTACCATAATTGGTATTTTTTCTCGTTTTTTAAAGCTTTACCTTTTTTCCATTCAAAAATAAATTTAGCACTATTAATAGAGATTTAAACGCATAGAAATCAAAGCGGGATACGTTTTAACATTTAAACCACCTCAATTTTGATCATTTACTTTTTAAGCGCTTTTATGACAATAACTTCAACTAACGTGCGAATACTTTACGCCATTTAGACACGTTTTTAAACCAAAATTTTTTAAAAAACAAGGAAATGGGGCTGGAAAATTCCCTTGACCCACATCGGTATATCTTCGAATCATTATGAAATAGAACATTTCCCATATTTTGTTTGATCTCTCCAAAAAACAACAAAAGCAATCAAAAATGAATAATGCTCTCCATTCATTGATGAGAAAAAGCAAAACTTGCCTTATCTAAATGCAAACACTACTCATCTCACTTCAATTTGCCGATACAAAAAGAAAATTTAAAATGTCTGCATTTTTATTTATTTCTTCATTCCATTTAGCTCCATGGAGCGTGTCGGTCACAGGTCCAATGTCCTGAAGTCAAGCGAAGTGCGTGTTTAGTGCTATTAAAATCTTCCAAGCGTTATAATTTAAGATACTAAACTGCTCATTTACATCAAAGCAACAGTTGTTGCCGACCGATTCAAGAGAACTCTTGGAGTTCTAAAGATTACAAGTGCCCTTAATGATTCTTCGACAACAGAATACTAAAAGCATGAGAGTTAAAAAGAAATGTGAAAAATCTTAAATCTAAATAAAAAAATAAAATCCTTTTATTTAGATTTTTTTTTAAAAAGAAATAAACTAATTTTCTTTTTATCTCACTTTTTCATCACTAATATTCTTTTTATCTATTCTTTGATTCTTTTTTACTTTCTAGTATATGTAATGTGTAGAAAGTATAACGGTCAAAAACTTCGAACTAAAGATGTTAAGGACTCTCCACATTTTAGACTTCTCAGAATTTGAAAAATGAATTACTGGAAGATGACACCTTATCTGTTGTTGTTATTGCATACAGTCGACCACCCCGCCGCCACTGAACGTAGCAGTATCAACAGGATTTGTTGTGTTCGACTGCTGAATAAGTATTGTCCAACCTTACATTCACCGAACAGTCAAACTAACATTATTTTCGCGGTAGTAAAAATGACACCCTACCTATCTGTGACAAAGATAACTCAAAGTATTTCTGAGGTACTCGGAGGAAATTTGGTATATGGTTTTTTATGCCAAATTTGTAAATTTCGATTAGATTTTAAATAAAATTTATTCAGTGTAAATCCAGCTGTTCGAATATAAATTAAAACAATAATTACATAACGAAGAAAGTTAAACAGACAAAATTTGGTACACAGATTTTACATCTATAATTTAAACACCAGTCAAATTTTTAAAGAAATCCACCTACGGGTTAACTGTCAGTCTATACTTTCAGAAACACATAAACGCTATAATTCAAAATACTAATAACTTACAAGTTGAAAAAAAATCCTAATGAATCAAATTTGGTATGGGATTTTGTGACAACAAGCGCAGTTTTAACTAAAATTTTTGTTTCTCAAATTTCAAAGACATGTGTAGGATACAAATTCGATTTTCCGATATTATTATTGGATGCCAAGGATTAATCGCCAAATAACTCGATAGATTTGGCAAAATTTGTAAATTCACTCAAAAAAGTTCATATTTCGAAACTATCTTTCGCCAGAGTCATGTAAGACTTTCTCTGGAATGACAAGTTTTTTAGATAACATGCGAGAAGTGTTAGGATACAACTGTCATGGTTTAACAAGAAAAGGCTTCATTTTTCAAGCGTATCAATCTGGCTAAAATAATTTTGAAAGATATTTTTTCTGTGATTGTTGTTTTTACTCATGCAGAAGCAAATAAATTATCAACAATAACTAATAATTCTAGTGAACGCGGACAGCTAATGGGTCGTTTTGTGTTGCCTTTACATTTAGAAAGTGATTTCATTCGAAATTTCTAATCGATGCTGTAAGTGATACTGCTTATTTTGGTGATATCTTAGCTCAGAAAATTTCTTATTTGAACCAATTCTCAAAGAACAGAAACCAGATTTTAACCTGCTTTCTGTTCTTATGCACTTTTTTTAATATATACCCTTATGCATATTTTAAGGGTTTAATTACAACTAAGTACAGAATGAACGAAACAAAAACAAATGTATTAAAAAATAAAATCTGCCCGATTCTGAAATCGCTCTATATGTATATTTAAATGTGGTTGGAAGTTGCGGGCATTCTTAAAGGCAAAAGAATAGTGCACTCACGAATTTTTTAAATGAAATATCTTGAGAAGATAGTATTAATATCATGCCCAAGCTTTCATTTATTTCTTCTGACATTTAATGCGATTTTTGAGAATGTGCGAAAAAAATCAAATTTTACCATGGCACCAGTTTTCCTCGCTATGCTATTCACTACTAGTTTTTTTGTTTCCTATGGTAGCAATGAAAGTAATATTTATAACCCCTATATCTCTACATCTATAAGGCATTTAAATATAAACTCGCTTTTTATTGAATTCATGTTATTTGCTAAGAAAAAAATTTGTGCGCTCTCATAAAATTGCTTTCTCAGTGAAAATTCAAAATCAGCCATTTATTACAAGTCTTCTTATATTCACTGAGATAATTGGTGAACACCAAATCTAGTATCGGCGTTTTTTAAAAACAAAGAAAAAAACCACATTGCAGTAAATAAAAAAACATGAACATTTTAAAGATAATGTGATGCAAAAAAATTCTAAATTTGAAGATCATTTGATCAATTTTTTCTATAAAGAGTGTACAAGACTTGTATGTTTGCATTATTATTATCATAAACTTTTAAAAGCACTGTGATTATTAGATTTTTTTCGTTGAAATTTCAGAAATTTGGTAGAAATGGTATCAGACAATGCTTCAATAATTTACAAAATAAAAGCACCCGGCTCATAGTTTGTCTTGAAAATATAAAAGAATGATTAACTGAAAAGCGTAGTTACTAATGCAATATAATATCAACTTCAGTAAAGAGTGCGATCGCCTCTAAACGTTAAATAGGCACGACAACGGGATATGATGTTAAAGATTGATAGTTTCATTCCAACTGTTTGAGAGAGTGCAGATGGGGAGAAAGGCAGCTATTTTCTATTCCGAAAGGAATGTTAGTTTGACTGTTCGGTCAATGTAAGGTTGGACAATACTTTTTCAGCAGTCGACCACAACAAATCCTGTCGATACTGCTACGTTCAGTGGTGGCGGGATGGTCGGTTGCGTGCAAGAAGAAAAAGGCACGACAACGATTTTTTGATGATGTTATTTATTAGTTCAGTTCGAAGCGAAGTCTAATACTATGTCACGACATTTCGTACATCCTGAAGAATTCAGAATGTGAGTTAAATGCAAAAATATATTTCTCTAGAATATCACAAACATGATCAATCGGATTCATATCAGAGAACGTGCTGTGCAGCTCATGAGCTTAAAAGATAAATCACGATTGTAATCCTCCACTCAACTTCTGTTTGATCTAAAATTAGTGTTTTCTAAAATGAAGGATCACCCGCTGCATATCTGGATCTGAGAAAGGAGAAACATTGGATGAAGAATATCATATATTCCCATTAATAATAAATATAAGAATGTGTATGTGTTTGTTCGATGTATGTTGGCAATTTACAGACCAGATCACTCCTCCTACACTTACCAAATTTGGTACAAGTGTTCTGTGGAAAGTAGCAATATTTGTCCGGTCCTTTTGAAATGTTTAGAGATTCCATATATAGATCCCAAAATCAGTTTAAGTACAAAATTTAAAACACCAGCATTTTCAAAAAATTTAGCTCCCTATTCCCTTAAAATCTAACGAATAACTCTATATAATCTGAGTAGTTTACAACACGAATAAAAAGTGAGACTACCATATCAGAAAATTTAAAAGATAAATGAACCACACATTAAAGTTTTTAATAGTGATATAATGTCATGGCTCTTACATGGCCTCCATTGAAAAAGTCCATGCAAAAAAATGAACAAACGATTAAAATAACACGTGACAAGAGATATATTTTCAATCATATTAAAATATATCTAAAAAAATATTTCATATCAAATAAGCCAATATTCCCAAATAATCAACAACTCGTTAAAAATGACTAGTATAAAACTAATTATTAAAGTTGCATCTTGAGATGTTATATAAGTCAGAGCAATCATTCAACGAGATGCAGGTGTGCATACACCAGATCAATCTCTTTCATTGATATCATCATGGTAGTAAAAGGTTTTCTATTCTCGCTTCACCTACTGTCTTCCTAATTCACCTAGCAAATAAAATCTGAGGCCATTAGGAAGTCATCCCACCAGTAAAGATTACAGATCTCATTGAATTTGCTTTTCAACAGGTGCACATGTCCAAAAGACTTTTCTTTGCATTGGCATATTATGAGGAATGCACACATTTCTTATATAAAACTCCTCTTCCTAAAACTTTCAAAGCATCTAAATGACTCTCTTTTAACAGTTGTTACTAGAAAAAAATAGATGGTGTAGCGATTTTCGATTTCGTATCGATTATTGCTAATGACGATCATTTGTGGCACTTGTAGCTTTAGATCTTTTATAATTATATATTTTAAGAGGTATTCTTCTGTTAGAAGTGTCTTCCAAAATTTATGAATTGTAGAAAAACTCTTATTCAATTATCTCGATACAAGAGATTAACTGTAGTCTGCTTCTATTTAGCCAATTGCACATCTTTCTAGTTTTTTGAATGAAGGTGGATAAATGATATCGAATATTTATATTTAAAATAACTAAAATAACTCTTGATGGCAAATTAGAAAGTAGACATATATGTGCACTACTAATCGAATAAAAAACGGATATTCCGTAGAATCGAAGCCCGAAGTCTTCCCTCTTCTAATATATCATAAACTCGTAGAATTTTTCCTCATTCAAATATTTATCATAAATTTTTGATACTCCACCAGCTTTGATATAATTGTGAATGGGAAAATTTTTAAAAACCTATTTCAAAATAAAACACTTATATCATTGCATCGCGAAAATTAACTTTCGGGAGTTTGGTTTATAGATGATTTGATGAGACATCATTTTAAAGCACAATTTATTGTCAAAAATAATGGAATCGTTCTCTGTTTCTCTTTCTTTTATACTCTACAACAGGGGTGGGTATTAAACAGACGCAAACTCACCGGTGGACCAACAAAAAATTTGGGGATGATTGTCTTTACTAAGACCTAAGTTGTGCAAACTAAAAAAACATATTTTTGGAACACAGACAGCTTTATTATTATTATTTTGTATCTTGCTATTATTATTATGTTTTTAGTCATGAGATAAGTACATATTCCACATTTATTATTAAGTTATAAAATAAATGTGGACCGTTTTATAGATCACCATATCTATCAGTGAATGAACTGCAACATCTTTAAAAAATTAGAAGCAGCCCATGCCATGGAAAAGTCTGCCGATCCCTGCTCTAAGATATTGAACGATTTTGGATTTTGCTCATTAAAAAAGTTAATCGAGTATTACTTTAGATACCTCTTAACTTTCACTGAAAGAATACACATCAACAATTCTGGCAAGACTACATGGAAGATTTATTTGTCACAGCTTTAAGTTTCAGCTTTCATGCACAGGGGAATAGGTATATCGCTAAATAATCACACAGTTGGTGGATTGGGACTAAAATTTCATGCAGATCTACAGTCCTTGAATAATTTCAGACTTTTAGTTTGCAGTAATTTTGTATTATATCGTTCATAAGTAGAAAAGTATACAGCTTACCTGCAGACTAATCTTATTCAAAATTTGGCATTAAAAAACATTTTTTTCTATGAATTTCTTAGTATACGAGTTACTATACTCTCAAAGAAATTAAATTGTCTCATGCTTTGACTCTTCTTCCCATTCTTTGCGATTTCTCATCAAATTTTGCCACTTCATTCCAAACCATTTCGATATGTTCCATGTTTCACTCAATAGTGGCCATTGGCACTAGAGCGTCGAAAGAATTACTAATATATAGCCTATGTATACAAAAAATGTATAGAGTCGTAATTTTGAAAGTGCTTATTAGGATTTCCAGTAGGTTCAAAGTGCAGAAATTCATTGAAATATTGAGGTTCATTGTTGAGGCAATTGTAATATTTATTGTTTGTGAATTTCATGTAAAAGATTATAAACTTTTTTAAGATATTCGAAACATTTGTATTCAACACATCTTAATCTAAAGTTCTAAAAATTCTCCTAATATTTGAGAGCAAAATTGGGCCTATACTGTTGTAAAAACACTTAAGGGGAGATTTTGGTGTATTTATTTTTAGGGCATAATATAATTCGATTCTTCAAAGTCATTTTTGTGATTCTTTCTAGTTTGTATTTTTGAAGAAAAAAAGTTGTCCGACTGACAGAAATAAACGCTAGATTACTGTTTCCACCCCACAGTTCAATGCCACATGCAGGACATGAATAAACATCCATCTATCTTTAAACCATCTTTCCTCATAGGATGCTGAACCCGGAATCACCCGTTCTTCAATAAGGTGTTCAACCATTTTCGAACTACATAAAAACTTCTACAGATACTCATACGTGCTTGGACAGCTTGCAAGAAAAAAGAGAAATCCTCACGCAGAGCAAGAAAAACTTTCGTCAGGGGTTCCAAATATATTCCAAGAAACCGATTCCTTTTCTTTTTCAACCAAGCATTCAAGCAACCACCCTAACGTAACACACGCAAAACAGTTCGTCCAAGCATGTAACCCAGACCTATCAGGCAAATACAGCAGATTTGTTGTTTTTTTTTCTGATGGACAGTTAATTGCCATTTTGGGGGTTTAGCCTCAAAAATTAGTCCGACATCTTCTTTTGGAGATCAGTCAGACCGCTGTTGGGCAAAGGAGAACACGCGAAAAACATGTTAAGGACATGCCATTGGTGCAAAACGATAAAGATCCATATTTTGTAACTTCTTAAAATGACTAAGTTCCAATTTCTAAAGAAGGTAAGTTACATATTTTCTCCTTCGTTTTATACAAATATTGTAAGGACAATTCAAACTGAAGAAAAAAATTAAT
>JAPMOQ010059638.1:188494-220368 GCA_026543055.1 Argiope trifasciata
AAAATGGTAATTGAAAAAAAATTGTTTTATTTATTTATTTTAATCTGTAATTAAAGACCTACGGCGACAAATTGTTAGCTAATGATATTAATAGCATTAATTTACTCAGAGAATTTACTCAGAATTAATTTACTTTAGAAGAAATAAATCTTATCTCACCACATGAAAGTAATATTTTATAATGTATATACGCAATAAACATAATGCATTCTTGTCTATTAATCTAGTATAAAAAATGGGGAATGAAATTAGTAAAATATGTTTATTGAGCTGTGTAAAAGTTTTATGGTCCAATACTTGAAGAAAATAAAGAAACGTAGATAACCATTGATAACGTATTTAAACGTCATGAGCTTTCAAATGAAATAAAAACTAGCAATATTGCTAAAGTGGTTGGACTGGAGACTCTGTCGAGTTCATTACTTTTTTCATAGAAAAGGTACAAAGAAAAAAATTCTGTACTCATTTCTTCTGATTTAGAAAATGCGAAGGGTGGAAGACAAGAGATCATTTGTGCATTATCTATCGAGGTCAGAAACGTTCAAATGAAATAAAAATTGTGAAATTGGTTCAATGATAGAGCTTGGGAATTTTCTCCTCTTTAGAAAAGATATTGTGAAGCATTGTTTTTAAAATAATTTCGAAAATAGAAGAACGATCATTGATGACGTATCAAAGTCTCATAAGTTTTATTATGAGATAAAAATGAGCGAAATCGGAACAATAATTGAAGCTGGGAAATTATTCTGTTTTCGTACCTATCTATACTTGTAATAAAACTCAGTGTGTGTGTATGTGTGTTGGCACTCTACAGGCCAAAATGTTTAACCTACAGCTACCAAATTTAGTACATATAGACCTTGGAGGTCTGTAATGTGCACCTCGGAGCCGTTTTCGATTTTTTTAAATTAGAATTTGTATTAATTAAAAATTAAGCGAAATTTCGACGTTTTCCCACAACAATTTCCGAAAATATTATCGCACAAGATACTTTTTACATCAATTTAAAGATTAAAAAATTAGCTTTCTAATGGTATCAGTGTTTTAACATATAATTTAAGCTTCTATTTTTAACAAATTTTCAAAGAAATATTTTAACCATATTTTTCAACAATATATTTCGGACAAAACAATAAAATTTATTCTGTACGAACACGTTACAAGTTCGAAAGGGAAAATATCTTTTATCAATCTGTTGCCATCAGATTGACAAAAACTCAAATTAAAAGTAAATAATTATTGCATATTAAACATATAAAAATGTAATTTTCAGCACGTGTCTGCATGAAATGAAATAAATATGAAATATGCTTTTTCTTAAAAGAAAATGTAAAGAAAATTTTGTGTGACCTCTACACTATTATTAATTAAATAAATCAGTTTTATTTAAGGCAAAAATGGTTTAATATATATATTTTTTCAATTGAAGGTCCAAATGCTAAATTGGAAATTTTTAATCATAGAAATGCATCTATAAAAAGGGTCTAAATGAAGTAAATAACTACATAGTATGTAACATGAGTTTACAAATGCTTTAAAACATGAAGAATGTTTAGCTTTTAAATTGAAAGATATAAACTTGAATCAACTCAGTCTCTAAAACTGACTGATTTATGAATATTTGAAGATCACTATTCAATAAAAAAGAATAATTTTAAATCACTTCATCGACCATTCCAAAGATGATACCATAATCAACGCCCAGGATTTCTCAATACTGACTGGCCTAAGAATGAAAATTTTGAACGTTCCAAACATTTCTATTCAAAATTTTATAAGTCGATCAAATTTGATAGCAGAAGATAGAAACCTGCATTTATTCGTTTGAATGTTGAAGGGTCAGGAGTATTTCGTACAATAAGATTCCTTGTAACTAAAAGGTATATAAAACTTAGACATAATAATTTTTTAATTATGTTTATAGACCAAAATAAAATAAAATATTATTATTCGCATCATTTAAATCTTTTTAAAAGTAAAACTAAAAAATTAATTTTATGATGAATCTAAGTAATTTTTGCAGTTTAATCATTTCCACTTTAATTTGAAATTGAAATTTTGCGAAAACTGACAGATAATTACAGACATATAGTACATTACGTGATTAAGGCCTTTATAACTGAGTGAATGAATTATATGACTATTAAAATTTGAACTTTAAAAGTATTTTGATGAAGTAGCTATTAAAAGAAAAGTTACAAAAAGTATTTAATTGACAATGACTTTTCATAAAGTACGTAACTGATAATTTTAAATAGAGTAAGATTGGCGAACCAGCTGGTCGTCAAAAGCGGCTTGTTTTAAAAAAATAAGATAATTCTTTTTGTTTTCTGACACTTCCAACGTTATTATTTTATTGTATCCCTAAATGTTTTGTCATTTATTCCCACACGTACGCGTACCACCGGTACGGAATGTTTGATCTTGTGAATTGCACTTTTGTTTTATTGAATATGCACAACACGGACAGACATTGAAACAGACTTTTCTTTGAAGATTTTATACAAAATTTGGTACAAGTCCGCAATGTAACAAACTACGTGGAAAAACTAAACAAGAGAGCTAAAGCGTCTAGCTTATTTCGCTATGAATTATTGATTTCACATATATATATATATATATAGGTACATATATATATATATATATGTATATATACATATACATACATATATATATATAGTCCCATATAATAGCTCTGTACCGTACCAAATTTTCCATCTATTTAGTGCACTCCATGCCAAATTCTGAGCCAAATTTCATCCATCGAATTTGTTATGTTTTTAAATTGTAATATTGCCAGACCGATAGACAGGCAAATACCGAAAATGATGCTTCTGACCCAAAAAGGCCTCAAATGGATACTCATTGAATTCCCGAGGATGGTATTTTAAAAAATTACAATATTTCCTCTTTTAACGCATAGTATAGGAGAAAGTAATAGAGAATAATTTTAAATATAATTTCTCTCATACTAAAATGAAAAAAAAATATTAAAAATATGAACCAATATTTATAAAATATTCTATATATATTTTAATTAAACTGAGAATGTATTTAAGCAAATTATTTTTTACATTGAGAAAGTTTCAAGAGTCAATCGATTATGCAAAGTTACAAATCCTTTGTTTTATCTCTAAGCAATTCCATCCAGGAAGGTGTATCCCAAAAATGGATATAAAAACATACCTCAAAGACGATTGTTGCTCGCTTCTTCGGTCGGTAAAATCAAGGCGTAAAGTCGAATTGCTTTCACTTCCATAACGAGATATACCACCAGTGGGAATTGTACCATAGCCAGTGATATCCACTAGAAATCAACCCCAATCCCAACCTTAATTCTGTCGTGATAATGATAATTATCGAGTTTACCGCAAAAAAATAGAACAGGAAGGATGCAGCTCTTTTACAGTTATTTTTATATAAAATTAATGGCAGTGATAAAAGATGAGCTTGCAAAATTTTAATCTAATACAATTTTATATCTTACAGGACCAAAGGAGGAGGAGGTGGTGGAAAAGGATGGAGTGGTGGTGGAGGAGGAGGTGGCTGGAGTGGTGGTGGAGGAGGAGGTGGCTGGAGTGGAGGCGGTGGTGGTGGCGATTGGAGCGGGGGAGGAGGGGGAGGAGGAGATTGGAACGGAGGAGGTGGTGGTGGAGGAGGAGACTGGAGTGGCGGTGGAGGCTGGGAATCATCCCATCGGCCATGGAAGACTCCCAGCAACATCGGGGGCAGATCAGGTTGGTCTGGAGGTGGCAAGTCAGGATGGTCGAATGAGGGTAAATCCAGTTGGTCAAATGATGCAAAATCCAGCTTGCCGAACGATGCAAAATCCAGTTGGCCCAGCAGTGGCAAGTCAGGCTGGTCTGGGGGAAGAGATTCAGAGTGGCAAAGTGACTTTTCAGACTCCTGGGCTGACGGAGGTGGATCAGATTGGCATAGCAACAGAAATGGTGAAACGGACTGGGATGACTGGAGGTAAATGAATCTGCATCGAAGTCATAGGAAGACTCAGGAAAGATGTTCGCATTTTGAAAGTAATATGACAAGTAAACTGTAAAGATGCAAGACTAACCATATGTAAAAACTTCATCATAACTTGTAAATAAAAGTTTTGAAAGAAATCTTGAGTTAATTATATGGAATTATTTTTACTATTTTCATACTGTTTAGAAGCAATCGTTGTTCGTACTTAAATTATTACACATACATTCTATTCGATGAACTTTTAGTGTTTGTCAAATTTAGTTAGATCAAATGCTATATACCTTAAAGAACCCCAAAAATGTAAACATACATTCTTTTTTATTAATAGCAGAGATTGCAGTTCAAAACACATTATGTTGGTGAAAAATCCTTGTAGTTCTTAATCGAAGCCCATGTAAGGGAAGAATTTAAAAAAAATCTATTAATTTTTTATTATTTTTCATAATATTCCGTTAGTTTTAAACAGCAATGAATAAATTTGTCAGTCACATGACAAAAATTGGCCTATAATTTAATTTCCGTCTTATCCATTCCGATGGCCTATTATATTAAGCAATTTATAAATTGACGTAAATGAGTTTAAATTTTAATTAAATAGCGAATTTGATACGTATCTATTTAAAATCAGTTTCTTTTATTTTAAAATGCCTATAGCTTGGGAAATTATCAAAAATTCTTTCGGATAATATCTGACATTTTGTTTTTCGGCATGCCAAAATTTCTCAATAAAAACTAAATTCCAAAGAATAGTAATTCATCTGAAAATTGTAGTTATTTTAAAAGGCTTTTTTTTCTGGAATACTTTGATATTACTTTGCATGATATTTATTTCTAAAATGAATGTTAGAATTTTTAATTTCACGTACTTTTAAACAGTAATTTATTACTTTCTTATTCATAACAGATAATATACCTGGCATTTTTAAGAATTAAAATATTTTTATGTTTCATATTTTTAAAGTAAGAACTACTTTTGTATAAAGTAAATATCATAAAACATAAAATCCTTCAATCGTTTGAAACGTTTCTAAGTTAAAAAGAAGATCAATTAAATCAGACTATTTTTTAAATCTACCAATTGCTGATTTTAACCATTTCAATAAAACAAATCAACAACTTCTTTTGCTAAAAACCGCTAATCATCTGCTTTTTAACATTTCCTTTAATTCTTCCAGAATTCTGATAATGTGTTCTGGCAAAAGTTTTTATTAATATTCTTTTTCATCACCAATAAAAAAATATTATATCAAATATTACAATATACTGTCTGTTAATATTAATAAAAAAATTTGATAAAATACTTTTTAAAAATACAACAGAATTATTAAAAATATCAACCGAGGTTTCAACGTTGCCCAATACAGAATAGCTAAGTCTTATTTTAAAATCATCCGCGTCTACTCAATTAAATATTGAAAAATTAATTAAATTTCAATAGAAAATTGTATAGAAATAAAATTGGTATCATTGAAAATAGTTAAATATTAAAAGAATGCTGTAAGAATATTCTTTTGAGAAATACTCAGATTTTATTGCGAGAAAACAAAGCATGTTAATTTATATTTAATTGATTAAATTTTGAGGTTTGTAAATTATTTTTCTCTTGCCTTAATAACATGTCGGATTTGATTTTCGACCTTGTTGTTTCGAAGAAAAAAAGAAACATGTTCATAGCCTTAAGGATTTTTTTTTTATTATTATTTTTTACGCGATTTTCATAGCATCATTACTTCTCTGAATGATTTTTTTAAAATAACCAAAAGAAAAAGATTTATGATCAATTAATCAAAATTTCCTGGTCTTTGGCGAAAATTCAATGAAATCGGCTTGAATTTTAAAGTTTTCGAAAATAAAAACTTTGCATAGAATTTTAAAAGAAAGTTTTTACAGAATCTTGTCCACAATTACACAGAGAACTGATTACTGTTCATTCCAAAACATTTCCTTTGGATTGAATTTTCCATCTTAGATGGATAATACATGGAATTTTCGTTATCTGGTCATTATTCATCGAGTCTGGTAGTATGAAACTGCTAGTTGTTAGAAGTTTCGTTGTTGTTGACTTGAGTGTAAACTAGAATCTTCATTTCACGATAAACAATAGAAATGCCGATTATATCTGGAATTCAAACAGAATCTGTCAAGAATTGAACCAATATTTTTGTCTTGATATTTATTTGAACTTGTCATGGATTGAATCTTTGAATAAATCAATCTTGTATAGAAAATTTTGCCATGGTACATTTAATTTTCTAATTAGATTTTAGCTTTCTTTTCAAAAAGAAATTAATAATATTCCTCATTTAGTATATTACGTAAAAGGATCACATTGACCTAGTTCTTACCATTCTTACTCCATTCAACTTAATCATGCAATAAAATATACTAAAATAAAATTTACATCAAAACTCCACACATTTTTACATTGGTGATGCATTCAAAAAAAAAAAAAAGAAAAAAAGAAAAATGATATATAACATAACTAAAATTTTAAATAATCAATCAACATTTCATTAAAGATATTTGAATTTGCTTCCTGCCATCGTAACCTTTTTTTTCTAATTATTGGAATCAACAAATATCTAAAGCCACTTCTGAAAGAAAGAAAGAAGTGCGTATGAACATAACTTAGCGAACTCATCTGAAAAAGGACCAACGAAAGATTTTTCTTTTATTAGACAGTGGAAGACAGCTTGAAAGAGCTGTCCGCTTAAAAGATGAGGCACCTAAGTTCAAGTATACATCGGAGTCTATTTTTGGATTTGAAAGGCATCTGTTTTGAAGGAAGCGTAGTACATAATCTTACGACTATTTCAGGATTGAAAATTAGTATAGCATATTCTTTTTTTAAAAAAAAATGTTGATGTTTATATGTCGACATATTTTTTACAAATCACCTGTAGCATCAAGAGATGTAAAAAATTATCCAAAACGTTCAATAGAGCAAATCGTGTTGTCTTTCCAAAACTCATCTTGATATGGCAATCACTATGTGTGCAACAAATTTGTTTAACAATAATGTTATTTTATTTCCGCCAGGTTTTAAAGCATAGCTAAAGACAAATGCCTTTAGATGATATTCTTAAAAATAATGCATTTCATTACAAATAATAGATTGATTATATTATTATAAATTTTTTGAGAACTTTTTTCGGATTAGTACTTATTGCCCTTTTTTATATGAATACCCATAGAAAAAAATTATTTCGCTAACTGAATGTTTCACATCAGAATAAATTTGGAAACGATTTATTAAACAAGGTTCCATTGTACTTTGTATTCTTAGACTTCTAATTCCTCCGCTTCTCATAATCATATTATATCCTTAAATTTTTGTATTAAAGGGACTGAGAAATAACATCTTGATTCTGTATTCAGTTTAAAAGTTTTTATTTTTAATAAGTGTTGTGATCCCAGCATGATCAAACACCTTTTGCCATCTAGTGAGCTACTTTTCAATACGAATCAATAAAAATCAATTGGTTTTTTGAGCAAACTATTTGCAAATGGCACTTTAGATATCATACAAATATTTTATCACATTGAACGAATTGCAATGGTAGTAATAAGCAGAAATATATGGAGTAATGCCTTACAAGTGTGATAAGCGAGAAAGTACCTACCGTCCCAATTCATTAATTTTTCTCTCAAGTTTGTTTTGCGCAAACAGATTTTGCATTATCGTGTTGCGGAGTAACGCCTTTTCTATTGCCAATTTTTAGACACTTTTCAGTTAAAGACTGTTCAGTTATATGCCTTGTTTACAGTATATATCTGTATTAAGAGTTTGTCCCACGTTTTAGCACTTCAAACTGAACGATTCAGCAAATATTCCACAAAAAACCCATTTAGATGTAAGCTAAATATTTCATTCGTAAAGATCCACAGCCTTATGGATTAAAGGGCTCATTTTTCATCTCCAGTGATCAAGCGATCAAAAAACGCTTCTGGTTTTGTGCCATTGAAATAATAAGTTGCATCTGGTTAGCTTTGGATCGATTAGTTTCGTTTTCTTCGGACAGATTATGTGTAACCCTAACACCTGTTCTGCTTACTTTACCAAACCGCTGTAAATGTTCGTGGATGGTTGACCAAGGTTGGTTAAGAGTTGGCAGATCTTCGATTTTATGACATGCATCACTTCCACCCGTCACATGTCAAAAAATTGTTTGTCTTCCTGATCGATACGAATCAGAAAGATCAAAATTAGCGAATCTGAACTTCGAAAATAAATTTTGTTATTTTGATGAACGTACCAAATGTTTTTGGTTTCAAGTGTTATATTACTACCTTTGCGAAACTCATGAATCCTACAATAATGTACCTGTTTTGATATTTGGCTGGTTTATATAAAAACTGAAAGAAAGAAAAATGATTTAATTATTTTAAAGTAAATTTTATTTTTAACATTTTTTATTCAGCATTTTAATTTTAATTTAACATTAAAATGGCTTTGCCATGACTTTGACGCACACAATGAATGATAAATGATAAACAATATTTGACATTCGATAAATTAAATTACTTTTCGGTGCCTCCAAATACCTTCAATTATCTCACTTAATGCCTTTAATCAATATTTTATGTTTTCTGGAAACTTTTGAAAGTTGTAAATGCAAGCGAGTTTGAAAGCCTCCATCTATTATTTTCCTTCTCATGCATTCTGGATAGTGTACCTGATTTTGTATAGTGAAGAAACAATAAAAGAAAAACCAAATATTTTTTTAGTTAGCTTTATTCATAGCATTTGGGAATTACACGAGTTGGCACTTTATGTATTGACGATAAAAACTTAGGACTCCATATACATTAGTGATATTAAAACACATAAAAGAAATACAATGTCTATATATTTTTTTCTATAGTAAGTTTTACGGAGAAATGTTGATATTAAAAAATTAACATGTATCATTAATATGATTAATAAATTAACGCCCTTTCAGAAAAGAAATTAATGCATACATTTTATAGAAATTACAATAAATAAATTGATACTATTCATGTAATTTAATTAAAGTTTGGCAAATAACATTGCTTTTGAAACGGAAAAAAAAAAACTTAAGAGAAAAAATAACTTTATAAAAGCTATATAATATATCAAAGCAGTCAAAAAAATTATGAAAATCAAAAATAATTTGGATGAATTGTGATGCAGTGTGATTTTATATAAAATTTAAAATAAAAGATGCTAGTCTTTTTTATCAGTACATTTAGCACATAATCAATCAGTGCTCATATTTAATTATTATTTTACTTAATTCATAAAATATCAACAAAATAGATTTTTGAAATAGTGAAATGCATCAAGATCACATATTTCAAAAATTCAATTATAAGAAAAATTTGTGGTAACAGAAAATTCCTTTTAAAAACAGTCTTGTTTTCTTTTTAAATGCTGACAACATAATACACAAAAACAGTTCCCCTGGTTATTATGCAATAAACAGTGTTACAAATAAAATCTTTTTTCAAAAATATATTTATAATAAAAACAAAACAGTGAATCAATATTCCATATTAATCCACAATCCATAACAGCTCTATCTTTTCATTCCTTGTTCATAAAAATTAAAATTTTTAAAGAAATAATAAGAAAGTGATGAAGTAAAAAAATATTGAGTCTTAAAAACACAGGCAAAACATTTTAAAGTTATTAACACATTTTAAAGTTTATTAAATAAGTATAAAAATTAAAATTGTTTTAAACATCATAAATTAGTTTTAAAAAACTTTACAGAATGAATTAATATTTTTTTTAAAGTATCAATCTGGTCAGAATACATTTTTTTATCACGTTTAAATTTCAAAATGAATGGAATATTATCATTTATACTTATGGAAAAGATTTTCACAAATGGAATGTTAAATTTGAAATCATCCAATTCAAACCTACATAACTTTAAAATCGAATTACATTCTGAAGATGAGAGAGCTCAAATACATAAAATCACACTCCATTAATTTATCTAGAAAATTGTTTTTCTAATACTTATTTAATTTTATCTGCAGGCAAAAATTAAAGCATTTTAGAATAATACTGCCACTCTTATTTCAAATTATAATGGTAAAGGTAGATGTAAAGTTTAAAAAAATAGATGTTTATGAATATCTAATCCTCCTTTTTATTGACATATTAACTTGAACATAAAAAATATATAACAAAACTGGGCTAAATAAGGACTAAAAACAGGAAAGATTATGATTATGAAAAAAAAAAATTGGTATGCAAATATTACAGTCACTATTGGCCCTAAGAAACCCTTCGAGATTTTTGCTCAAACATTTTGAAAAAATTTATCATATACTATAAAAAAAATGCAATATATTTATTCGAATTGATAACTACACAAAAAAAAGCAAACTTTAAGATGATCAAAACAATAACAACTGCCATTAGAATGCAAATAAATATGATTTCTTCTGCAACAGAAAAGCTACTTAACTAATCTAGCTTAGTAGGTTTTTAATTGCTTTTTCAGGATGGGAATTTTTTTTTTCATAAAGGCTAGCATTAATACTGAAGTGGCTGAATGGCAATATAATTCTGAGAAGCTTTACATTATGCCTGAATAAAATGAAAAATCAAAAGAACTTTCAGTTTAAAGCAACTTTACATCCTTACTGCAGAAATTCAACATCTTAAATTATACAGCTGCTTCCTAAAACCGATTTAATTTTAAGAAAGATTCTGAGTTTTTCATAACTCGTAATAGAATAAAACATCCCAAAATTAAGTAGTATGTATTCACATGTTTTGATTTAAATATAACAAAAACAGAGAATCAACTTTTTAAAAATCAAACGTTCTTAAAATACAAACAAAAATGGATTAAGATAGGCAAATATCACATTTTTAAGCATTTGAAACCACATATAAAAAATTAAAATGATTCATAATTAATTAATTATGAAAAAAAGACAAATTATTTAAAAGACAAAACATTTTCTCGTAAATGCAAATACAGTCAAATTTCAACTACTTAGAAAATTACAAGTTATGAGATTAAAAAATAGTTTGAAATTTTTTTTATAGTAAGACAGAGTTTTTCTGCTTATTTAGTAAATATTTAATAACAGTTATTTAAAAAACCTTCACAACATATTTATAAACACATTCATACAATATTGAACTTGCATTCACACACATATATATTTGCACGAAGTCATATATATTCAATGTATTTATAAATACTTCTTCCAATCCTTTGTAAATGGACAGAATACACTTTACTCTAAGTTTGTATCTGTGACATATACATACAACACAGTACATATGTACGTACATAAACATTGCAGTTTCAAAGTAATTATAAATAAATTAGAAAATTAGAAAAATAATAAAAATAGCCAATTCAAAGAATTATTCAATTATATTTCATTTCAAAAAGTTAGTTATAATACAATTCTTTTTAAATAAATAAAAGAAAAAACATTTATTAATTTTTACTGTTATTTAAACACAAATTAGTAAAAACAATCTGATTTATTATTTAATTTGTACCAAATATGATGTAGATGTTATGCACATTCTAAATGATGATTAACAAGTTTTACACTGATTTCATGAAAAGCTATTACATGCTCCTGCAATATGAAATTTAAAAAAATCCCATCAATTAATTAAAGATAAAATAAAAATAAATTGTAAGTTTTAATATATAAAATATAAAGAAGCAATGAAAAAAAAATCTGTTAGGTTAGAGTTTTATTTTAAAAGTAATTTTTTTTTAGTACATGGGTTAAAAATTCTCCTTTTAAACTAATATATATATATAACCATAAAGACACAAGAGTTTTTCTCTAAAGAACATGTTTGCTTTTCTTTTACAGAATGGAAACATGGATCTCAATGATTTTATCTCTCATTCAAATAAACAACTTATCACTACAGACTCTTAATCTTAAGCCATCTGACAATTAAGAAGTATCGTGTATTCAGTCCAGCAAAGTTATTTGTGAAGTACTATGAATTAAACTGATTCAAAACCTAAGATAAAACCTGAAAATTAGGGTTCACAAAAAAATTTGTCAGTTAGCATTAATTGATATTTAAATAAATAAATTTACTTTTGAAAACATGCTAGCGCTTTCAACAAAATAAACTAATCTTTGAGGAGTAAAACAGATTCATGTTTCCATTAAAGTATAATAACAGTAATGTATCTATGGCAAAATAAATTGTTGGTTAAAAAAATTTTTAATGAATGAATAAAATACCTTAAAACCTTCCATGAAAACAGTGACAAAAGTAAATATCATCTATTTATTTAACAGACTAAACATAATTAAATAAATATATTAAAATAACAAACTATACAAATTTTACATCTACTGTTTACAAAAATAGCCCCATATTAAATAATATTCTACTTTAAGAGTACCAGAAAGCACATTTTTAATATTGCACACTAAAAAAAACTAAATAAATATTTCTATTTGACACTAATGTAAAAAGTGCACCGAGAATTCTTTTCCTTCATAAATATAACATTAAATATATCTGAATACACAACATTGAGAGTGAAATATCTATACAGGTTTCTCCGTGAGAATGATTTATAAATGTATTAGAGAGAATTGTTGGAAATTGTTTGATTTGTACACACACACACACACAAAATTAAGTCATGAATTCTATTACTTACATCAAAAGTAATATTCAAGCAGTAGTAGGAATTACAAATCTTCTCAAAAAAAATTTACTAAGAATTAAGCCATGTTCATGACATTCATTAAATTAATACATAATCATCAAAATTATAGTATCAAATATTAAATAAAGGTCTTTAAATTAAAAAATAATAAACAGAAATAAACTTTATTAATATTAAAAAGACAAAAACTTTAATACTATCAAGTTAAGTCTTTAAACAGCACTTACAAGAGATGAAAAGTTTGATTTTTGCCACTTTTCAATTCAAAAAGTGGCTTTAAATTTGTACTATTTCGCATTTAATAACCCGATTCTAGTTGCTTCTTAGTTAAAAGGCACATCTAAATAGTTTAATTCATAGTTATTTGGCACCATTTTTTATATTTAATAGTACAAAAATTTAAGAGTAAAGTTGAAAAGAGTAAGTTACAGAAAAGATATGTCGGTGGTATAGATAAAGAATTTTAAACATGGCTTCACTTTCATTTTATTATAATTTTATTAATTACAATGTCAAATTTTTAACAGAAATTGGGCAGGGGATATATAGTTATTGGTGAGAGAAAACTCTTCAGCCAATAGATACCAATAAATATTTGGATAGGAAGCAGTAGTGTCGTTTAATACATTCACTGCCAAGATTTATGCATATGGTTGATAGCACCTATTTGATTAGATAACTCTTCCTCTGCTAATACTTACAGTAAAAAGAAGAAGGGGTCATCTAATATACAGTATGAAGCACAAGCTAATTGACATTAGTGTCAGAAAATGTATAAACAAAACCACATGTTTTAACTATAACTAATTATTTGCATTAAATAATATTTAAAATGTAAACATGTAACTGATTTTCCAAAATAATAAATTAATTTCTAAGAGTAAAATGATTCAATCATGACAAAAAAGTCAAAATAATCTTGATCAAAGTCATTTAAGACATGACTGTAGAAGATACCTCTACACTGAAGGCGTGAATATGCTAATTTTCGATAAGGGAAAAAAATTAATATTCATGATTTGAAACTTTTCACTTTATTCTGTACAGCTTTTAAAAAACATAATCATTCAATATCCACCTAAATTTCTAAAAGATTTCCCCAGACATTAATTTAAAGTGTAGATAAAATAAAAACTCATTAGAACATGCAAATATAAATAAACAGTTAGGTGATACTAATCTTCTTTTTCAGGTTTTATGCTAATTAAAAATTTCATATATTTATTTACTTACTTATGCAACAATTGTTAAATAAAAATATATTATTTATAGTATCATCAATAAAAAAATTTAACTTACTAATTATCTAAAAATAATCTTTGATAAATATGTCAATTATAAACATAATTAAAACTTTTATTACAGCTCAATAATTCAGAGGTGGCCTTGCTCCTTGGAGTTAAATATGAATTGCAATTTATCTTTAATACGAGTTCATATTTGTTCATATTTAAAGAATCAAACATATCTTTAATAATAACAAATTAATATTTATAAATGGAAATAAAAAAATATTGGCATCATGGAATCCGCATCAAATGAACAAAGTTTAAATACTACTTAGTAAAATACTGTGTGCTAAGCAAACATACAGAAAGAAAAACTTTTTTTTTGAAAATGCTAATGTATTATAAATATATAAAGAAATAGAAGAAATATATTTCAAATCATAACCTTGAATACCCTGAAATATTGAGAAAAATTACTTAATAAAATACAAGGAATTTAAACTGATTTCAATATCCAAATACAAAATGGGCTCATGTCCAAATCTAACTAAAAATGTGGAGATTTTTAATCTATATATTTTTTAAATACTGAATAAAATACGAGTAAATGTCCTCATCAGATTAAATTATAAGCTTAAACTTTTTCAAAAACTTACCACAACTTCATTTTATTTGGCAAATATGGACACAAACTTACGTAAAATCACTAAAATTGGTCACCAAAGTACAATTTTTTTTTTAAAAACTATGCAAATAATTTTTATGAATATTTGATATTCTTCATTTACCTTAGGTTACTAAGAAAAACCCTAACAAAGCTTATCAATCAAGCAATAGCTCTACTACTGATGAGCATTAGCACCAATGGAATAATGTTGTATTCAAGCTTCACAGGAACACAGAAAAATATTGATTTCAGAAATATGTGTTAATCACTTACTTAATGCTTCCTATTTTGAAAACTGGATGCTGTCACCATTTATGCAATAACTGAAAATGCAGAAAGAAAAAACCGACTAAAGGCACTAATTTGAGCAAGCATACACCATAGTAACAGTAGAGTATAAGCACTATTTCTATTCTTGAGATACATAAAATATTTTTTTTTTTAATAAATAACTAATAAATAGTTTTCAAACAAATAAAAGCAGAGTTCAGTACAAAAAGAAGAGAAATAGAGAATATTTAAAAATATACTTCTGAAAACATAAGTAAAAGTTGGAGGGTGGGGTGGGGGGCTAGTAAAAGATAAATAGTAAATTGAAGAAACATTGGAAGTAAAATTCTACATTGTAGACAAATTTAAAATGAATTTTTAAAAGAGTTGCAGTGATTTAAATAAAAACCCTGAGAATAATTTCCATGTGCATTTGTTTTAATGTTTAATTATTTGATGAATATAAAAAATTTATTTTAAAATTTCATTAAGTATTGATAAACAAGTTACTTTTTTAATATTTAAACTTCAAGCTCTTTAACATTCCTCATTTATATGCAGATATGCATAGAAAATTACATATATACAAACTTTATATTATTACAAGATAAATTCTATATGTCAGCATAAATTAAAGAGAACAAACAAAAAAACTTCCTATTATAAGCATATATTTGTAATTAATAAAATATCTAGAGCATATATTAAATATATACTGATTAACTCGTTGATCAAAATGTAAGTTATGTATACATTATAAATTTTTTAACCAAAATTATCAGAAATCCAAAATTTAGTTAATTTGTTACATGCAAATCACATTATTTCTAGAGAGATGTTCTGAAACTTTCAAAATGATTATTGAAAAGATATGGGGAGAAATATATAAAAATACTATGTTAGAACAAAAAATTCAGTTGTGATACAAACTTCATTTTAAAAATTCATTTTCCACTTCTTCAAAATAATTGCAATTTTTATATTTAAATTTTATTAATTAATATATAGAGAATAAATATAATTTTACTGATCTATGTATTATCTAATAGTAGATAATGCCATTACTGCAATAAAAGAAAGCTATTGATCTTTATGAAATCCTATTTATAATTTTAAATACATAACTTCTTCAGATTAAGGATAAAACAATTTACATTTAAGAATAAAAGTGGGACAATGATTAAATTGCAATAAATAAAATTTCCATGCCACAATTTTGCCTCATTTTTTTACAATAATATTTATTTAACAGCTTTCCATCACTATTAGATTCTTATGAGAAATGTTATGTAATTTCATTAAAAAAAAAGCAAGGAAAGAATATAAATTTCATAAATTTTGATTGCAAAAAATTAATTTATGTTAATAGTTTTTATGAGAGATAGCAACAAGAAACAGAAAAATGCAGTATAATCTACATTCACAAGAACTTTAAGCATCTAAATTTCAGATGAAATCTTTTTTCTTTTTCATTTCAAAAGTTATTTATATTTTATAAAGCATTTATTCTTCTGTATCATTATTGATCAATGGTACCTGACGTTTTTTTAAAAATGATTACTTAAGATTTTCTCTGAGTTAACTAGGTGAATTTATAATAAAAATTCATTACGAATTTCTTACAATATTCATAAAATGGGCCTTATTTTAGAATATATTTAATATTATTGCAAAATATATTTAATAAAGTATGAGTATTGTGCTTCAAAACATGTGAGAATATTACTAAAAAAACTAGTGTAATAACTTACTTTAGGAACTTACTATTAACACTTCAGGAATGTTATTAAGAAGTTATGCAAAATGATGAAAATGATAAAACATTTAAACAAGCTAGTGAATAACAAAACTATTTTTAGAACTGTAAGGCAAGATTACACCAAAACACAAACATACATTACTTTACTTACAATGTTATAAACTGTTAAGACTAGAAATACAGCACTACAGATGCTTGATTTAAATAAATAAATAGCAGTGCATTTATACCTACTTGCTGATATTTGAAGAATAAATAAATTAAATATAAGTTATTAGTGAGTATTAACTCAGCATGAAAAAGGATGATTAATATATTACTGATATTTAGTATGTAGATAATGAAACATATATATGAAAACATCAGTAAGTAAAACCATAATAGAAAATTCTTTACAACTTCATAACAATGCTCAGAATAAACATCATTCATTTATTTACACCTATATCAAAACAAATAAATGATATAAAATAGAATAAAATGAATTTTAAGTGAATTACTGAAGTCAAACTACTCAATAAAAAAAACATATTTCATTATTTATCCAACACAATGATTGTTTCTTTTGCTCTAAAGGAATGACATAAAAAAATTAGAAGTCAATTTGATCAAGGAATGAGGGCACAAAAATGATTAAAAATCACAATTACTTGATGTTAAAATATTAATCTATCAAAAACATCAATAAATAAATAATAAATATAAATAGTAGCTATACCCTTTCTCTTAATAATGTAACAAAGTTACTTTAAATTTCCTTATTAAGATATGAAATTAGTACACGTTAATGTAATTAGTACATTATTCCTTAGATTAAATTCATAATATTTTATGCTAAAAAATATAGAGAGTACTGAGAACAAATTTGCTTACTAAAAAGAGGCAAATTTTAATAATTAAATCCCCAGAGTAAAAATTTTCCAGATCCTATAGTAAAATTCATCTATTTTCAGAACAAATTTGCATGCTGAAAAAAGTGAATTTCTTAAAAATTAAACACTATTTCAAAAAAAGTCACAACATAACAAAGACACTTATTTAGAAACTGGATGGTATAAGCTAGGTACAAGAATATTCATTGCAAACATTTGATATTTTGATATCATTCAATGGCTCAGAAGATGTTTTACAACTCTTTACACATAAGCTCATTAAGCCTAAACTAAGAAATATTCTATCTAATGATTAAATAAAACATGCACCGAACTTCTTAAGATGATAACATACTGCACATCAAAAATAATAACAAACAAAACAATCCTAAGCTTTAGGCTTTTAACAAATATTTCATACATATTTACAAGCAACTAATTTTTTTAGCATAACTTGAAAATAAAAACACCAGATAAATAGAAAAATATCAAACAATGGACAACATAACCTACTTCTTAAAATATATTCAGCAGAATGATATGCATATTGCAGTAAAAAAATTATGGCCTAAGAGAGCATTTGAGATTTTGCTTTGCACTTTAAAAGTTCATAAGGAACAACTATTTTTCACCACATAATGAAAAGATTACAAAAATGTTGCAGTAGGTTCATTGGATCCAGAAGATTGTTCATTATTGTGAACATTGGAATCATTAGATAGATGAGAATTAGTATTACCCGAGATAAATAAGATAGTACTATTGGAGTCTCGAGTCACTGACCTACGAAGTGGTGAATCAGCAGCATACCTACTGTTAAAAGACCTGTTTTGGTGCACAACTTCATAACCTGGATCTGTATCACTGTCGGATCTTTGAACCGTTTCATACCCCGGTTCAGACAAGTCCTCTCCTTTATTTCTAACCCTCTCATACCCAGGATCTGTTGCATCACTACCTGCTCGAGGTAAGTTTTTGATCTTTTCATATCCAGGATCAGCTGCATCACTCTCTGAACGACCCAGATTTTTAACCCGTTCATAGCCAGCTTCCCTCCCACCTTCTGATTTGACAACTGTATAATCTGAATTGGAGTCACTGTCATCAAAATTACCTGAAACTCTTACTGGTTCATAACCAGGGTCATTTTCGGAACCACCCTGAACAACACATTCATAATTTGGATCTAATGAATCCTCATCTTCATTAGGATCTTTGACAGATGCATAGCCAGGATAAGCAGAATTGGATGGAACAGAATGCCAAACTGATCCACTGGTATCATCATTACCATCAGTTTCTTCCTTGATTTTTTCATAACAAGAATCTCCAGAATTATCTTCATTGTAAATCTTCTCATAATCTGGTTCAGATGGATCTTTGACGGATGAGGCAACAGAACTACGAGTACTTCCAGCAAATACTCGGTTTTCATTAATAATCTCTGGAAGATTCGGATCAGCTGAGTGTCGTCGAACATGCTGGGATGTACCAGGTAACAAAACACTTAGAGAAGCTGCTTGTATGCGTCCAGTAATAGGAGGTGGAGCTGGAGGTGTCGTAGAAGCCCATGGAGATGGTGGAGGAGTCATACACTCAGAATTACCATCATGTATTCCTTGATACCCATCTTCTGAACCTGGTGTTCCAATGGTAAGATCAATTCTTTTCTTACGTACCTTAGCATAGAGATCTTCTACCTTTTTCCTCTTTTCAGCAGTAGTGACTAAACTAACACCTTCTGCCACATGAATCGTTTTTCTTTGTTTGCTGCCACTTTTATCTACAGTGGAATAGAGAGAAGAGGATGGATTTCGAAGTTGAGGCGGAGATGCATCTCCTGAACTTGATAAGCAACTTCCTATTGATGATGTTGAAACAGTAGAAGCTGGAAATGGGAATTTTACATTAATACTTACTTAAAATTCTTAAATGAGAAACATACATACACATATATATAGCAAAAATATTCAAATTATTTTAAATATATTTAAATAATCCATGACAAAATCTATACAGATTTTGTATAGATTTTGTCATGAATTATTTGAAGGAAGAATAAAATAGTATCCTTCAATAATGAATTATTTTAATTGCTTTGGTAAATCTTATCTTTCAGAAAATATGTCAATATTTCAAAGAAAGTAATTAAAATTTGATAAGCTGTCTCTTATTGAAATAGCAAATATTTTTGGTATAGAAAGTAGTATAACATTGAATTTTGGGATAATTCTTGTAATAAATAGGTAATATTATATTCTAGCAATATAAGAGAAAATGAAACTAATTACGGAAACTGAACCAAAAACTATTTTGGATTCGAACAAGACTAAAATTTAAATTTAAAATTTAAAAGGCAATCATAGTATTTAGTGTGCGCGAATGCAGCTACCACCATATTATATATTCCACTGTAGATAAGTTGTAGTTGCATTCGCGCACACTAAATACTATGATTGCCTTTTAAATTTTAAATTTAAATTTTAGTCTTGTTCGAATCTGAAATAGTTTTTGGTTAATTTTCCGTAATTTGTTTCGTTTTCTCTTATATTGCTAATTTATGTGATTCATCAGTATTTTAGTAGTAGCTGCATTTGCGCACACTAAATACTATGATTGCCTTTTAAATTTTGAATCTAAATTTTAGTCTTGTTCGAATCCGGAATAGTTTTTGGTTAATTTTCCATAATTAGTTTCGTTTTTTCTTATATTGCTAATTTATAATATTATATTCTCATAGCAAAGTTGCAACTTATATAACTTAAGGAAAGTTGCAACTTATATAACTATAAGAAGATTTAAATTAATTGAAATGTACCATTCATTTCTACTGAACCATTCTATGTTTCCAGAGTAATAATAAGTTTTAAAGAAACATGTAAAAAAAAAAGACTCTTATTTTCTTTTTTAAATAATAATGTTACTATCCTCAAGAACTGTAAACTATTAATGTAAAAAATAGAAAATCATCGAAGTTCCAAAGTTCAAGAAATATTACCGAAAATTGATAATACCTTGTCGACTATGAGCATGAGCAACTGATTTAAGGCTTTCAACAGTGGGTGGCACAGGAGGAAGTTGCCTAGGTTCAATGTGCGCATAAGTGATGGATGATGAGCCTGAATCATGACCTGAACCTATTTCGGCATACATTTGTTCTTCTTCAGGAACCATTGCATAGTGATCTTCATTTTCTTCAGGGTTCTAGGTATAAATGTATTAAGAACAGCTTATGATTATGAAATAAAACATAATTAACAAAAATTTCCCATAATGAACATAATTAAAAAGAAATATTTTTAATATATTATTGAAACATTTCCAATTCTTTCTTCACTAAATTTTGGGCTTGATGGTTCTGTCATCATTGCCATTTCAAGAAAATTATATTATACATAAAATTATATTATAAAGATAGAGGAAACAAAAACAAAAATTAAATTTTTAAAGATATTCATAGATCAAAGCAAATGGCAGATTTGAAGACATTGAAGAAGACAGTTAATTTTAAAAGCTTGCTTTATTCTTCCTCCAGAAGCAGGCATATTAACAAGAGGCATGGATAAGCAGATATAACGAAAAAAGCAAAAATTAATTTTCCTTCATTTTATATACTATATTTTGATAGGGAAAACATTGTTTACAGTGCCAATATATCATTAATAGTCAGATAGTGATTTCCAAACGTCACTAGCAAGTAAGGGAAACACCGTGGGGATCTTTAAGAAAGAATATGCTTATTGGACATTTTTCTAGCCCTTCAGGCAGAGTGGGTGAAAGTCGGCATTCAGCTAACTCAGCAATTTTACAAAGCTTCGGTTGAATTAATGAAACAGAGATAGTGGAATTGGATCAGTAAATAAGACAATATTTTGGAATGACTTTGATAACTTCTAAATTAAAACTTTAGAAATTAATTTGAATTTAAATTAGATATTAAAGTATTATTACACACACACACATATATATATTGATATTGAGAATTTTTTAAAAAAATATTTGCAAGTATAATTGCTTAATTTTTACCATTTTTCGTATCTAACAACACTTTTTTTACTCCTTTCCTTATCGTTTTTCACATCAAAAAGACAACCACTAATGAATAGAAGATATGAATTGTTCAAATAATCTATAGTGAAATAAACAGATATTTTGCAGGTCCCTAAAATTCTAACATTAGTCTAAGGGTGGATGGGGAACCATGGAGCATCACTAAAACTGGAAATTCAAGAATTTCATGATGACGTTGATATGATAAAAATAGTATTTGTAGGTTAAATTTCTGATTACAGTAGTCCCCACAAATGCTTTGAATTATCCTGAAATTTTCTGGAAACTTTGAAGTAAAAATTCAAAAAAGATATCCAAAGGTACTATAGTCACACAACAATGTTCAGTTTTAAGCAGTAATACAGATGTATATAAGATTAGCAAATTTGACATGAAGCATCTGTATCACTAATTTTATTGTCTTGATGAGCTGAGTAATATTAAAATGAAAATTAATTCAAAGTATGCTCTTTTAAACAACAATGAAATTTTTTGTAAATCATATACACTTTCTTATTACAGAAATTATATTTACTTTACAGAAATTATGATATAATCAACTATAATTTGAATTTATTTCATAAGCAATTTTGATTAAATAACTTATTTACAAAAAACTGTCAAAGATTTTCCATACTCATTATCATACAGTTTAAGGGGTGAAAATTTTATATTCTATTATTTGAATAAAAATAAAAAAAGAAATTTAATACAAAAATTAGGGATTAATTGCTTTTGATTAAGACATCAAATATTTGCATCATCACCATATATTTAAATAAGTTTTAATACCTGCTGAGCTGCAGCTCTCTGCCTTCGCATGGTTATTTCTCTTACTCTAGCCAATGGCTCGCGGACTGAAATGACAGTGTAGGGTACTTCACTGCGACCACCTATCAAGAGAAAGAAAAAAATTTAGTAATGTTTTAGTTCTATCATGATAATTATTCTAAACGAAAAATATATAAATTTTGTTTTGATTATAACTTCAGATGCAAGAAATTAAATAAAATATTAGATGAAGCCACGAAAATCACTAAAAGATTTCTGTCATCTACATTTATATTAAAGAAATGTTAATCCTTATAGAATGCATACTTAGCAGCTTTGTAATCATATTTTTATCAGATATCAACAGCATTTGGTAAATATCAGTTTTTCTTATTAGAATATCATTAATTAAAAAAATATTCATTTTTACATAGCTCCTTTTATTTTCACACAAATAAAGTTTAAGATTTAATAAATGAATATCAGAAGTGATAATGTAACATCAAACGATATTGTAAATAGTATATGTAACTACGAGCGTAAATATTACTTTATTCGATACATAATAAAATAATGCTCAACAGCAAAACAGTTATTCAATAAGAGAAATCAGACATAAAATAAATCAACAAATGATATAAACAAACAAATTGATTATATTATTCACATTTTAAGGTGAGGTGGGGGAGATCATTCCTTTTACATCCTGACAGAAAAAAAAAAAATTCTTGAAAATGAATTTAACTAAATACAAAATATCAAAGTATATATTTTTAAAGTTTTTACAGATATTTTAAAAAATACAGCAGCAATTTAACATTAAAAATAACTTTAAAAATGCCATGTTCTCAACTTACTCCAATACTTTACTTCCTTTATTAATTACCTAGAATGTTCTAGCTTTCCAATATAGTTTAATAATAAAAAATAATTTATTAAAATTGTCCTTTAATTTAAAGAAAATAATAACAAAAACTTAAGTTTCACATCAAAATGCATTACCAGTAACATCACTTCCAGTTGGTTCATGCAATAATGGAGGTGGTATATTATGATGCAGAGGAGGAGTCATGTATGGAATATCAGAAGAAGGCACAGCACCTGCTACAGCAAGGCTTGCTGAAAGATTGCTAGAAGTGCCATCTTCAGATGGTGCAGCTGATCCCGAAATTTTAATGCAAACTAAAAAATTGATTTAAAAAATTATTTACAAAGAAAATAAACATTTTCACAGTTATAAATAAATGATATATACATATGCAATATATTTTGTTAAAAAAACTAGTATTTAACAACAATATGCATTAAAATCTTCAGATTTGAAATCAGGAAAGATAATTTGATAAATTAATTGCAGCAGATTATTTGATATTTTAATTAACATGTCCCAAACAGGAAAGTAATTAATTATTGTCAAATCACAGTAATTATACTAAACACTAATATTATTAATCTCATTAATTTTTCACATAACATTATAAAAACACTTAATTTTTTTCAGACACAACGAAAAGAACATAATTAAAAAAGATATCAAAAGAATAGTCAAAGGGTTAAAAACAAGAGTTCTTTTCAGATTTAGAAGATTTTAAAAAATTAATGTAATAACATTTTAAAGATATCTTACTTTCTTAAATTCTTTGTTTATCAATATATTTTATTCATATTTTCAAATAATAAATGAATATATATAATTATTTACAAAAATGATGTCAAACTTATTCCTTGTCATTTGTATGCAGCCAATAATGAATACAGTTATCAAAAAAAATATGAGCAGTATGTAAAAAATTTGAAATAAAAAATTCCAAAGCTTAACTTTTAGAATTTCTATTTATAGATAATTATTAATAATATAAAATCCATAACAATTATAAATAACAGATTACTAGTATTCTTACACTAATTAAGGTACAATCAGTGTTATTTTATTGGAATGAAAATTCATTGTAAATGATGCCTGGCATTATAAAATTTTTCCGACTATGTTTGAAAACACTCGAAAACTGATAGAAAAAAGTATTTTCTATTTAAAAATAATTGCCAGCATGCATAATTATTTTCACTTATAGAAGGAAAGAAGTCCATATCCAAAATTACAGGTATTCACTAAGGATCTGTTTTGAAGTTAATCACTGAAGCATAATATCTCTCAAAAAAAGAAAGAAGATTTCAGAAATGAGATGTCAATTAAGAAGAAAAGATTAACTTAATTTTTTTACAGTATTTTTGATTTTTTTTTTATTAGTCTTTGCATTTGAAAAAAGATAATTTTCTTTTTTCACTTTTTTTCTTAGCTTATTAAAACCTAAATCGTGTTTATTTGGTTTGTGCATATCTATAGTCACCCATGGTTTCTAAATACCTTTTATGAATTAGCTAATTTATTTCAAGTTTCTTTATTATGAAAGAATCTTACCAGGACTAGATGACATGGATGTGGATTGTGAACCCAGGTCACTACGATTATCAGGAACAATATCGTAAAAATTGTCAGAACTTGTTCCTGCTTTAACAGGACTCTCTTTACTTTCAACCTTTTCAACTTTTTTAAGTATAACCATACTATTAGATGCACCTGGAAGATTATCAACTAGAGGTATCTTGGATTTAGAAGTTCTCTCTGACAATGATGAATTGTTACCAATTATTTGAGTTTTATCATTTACAGTAAAGGTCACTGTTACACCAGAAGTTGAATCAGCCACAGGAAAAGGAGCTGACCCATTCATAGGAAACTGAAAAGAAAAATAAATAAATTACTGTAATTTTCCAAACAAAAATGGCATACATAATGTTATTCATGCTGAAAAAGGTCTTTGTACTAAGTTTACCATCTGTAATTATTTTAGAACATGAAATTTAATTACTAGCATTAAAAAATCTGAAAACTTTAAGACATTATTTAAGAGATTTTTATACTTTAAAAAAAATCATTTTTCTCATTTCAACACTAAGGGGAGGGTTTGTTTAAACCATAATCAATTTTAAAAAACAGTGTGAAATTACTCATTCATCAAGCAGTTTTAAAAATTATGTATAAATTATTTAGTTGAAAAATATTTTTTTATAAAAATATCACAAGAAGTATTTCAATGTATGAAATACAATAATAATGAACTTATAATATAACTTGTTACTGATTAAAATTAACAGAATAATTTTTTTTTAAAAATAGACATAACATAATTTTTTTTTTAATTATGCTAGTTAAAAATAAAATTGAATGTCAAACAAAAAAACTAAAATAAAAATTTCTAAAAAAATAAGTAACAGCATATATACAGAAATAATATTTTATTTAGTTAATCTAACAATGTATGATAATTCAAATATGATGGATGAATTTATCTGCTATTTTTTGTAGCAATTACTATTCCTAAATAACCATTTAAGGAATACTTTAATAGCTTCCATGTCAAAAAGAACAAAAACATAAACAAAGTAGATATATTAGAAATACTGATTCCCAATTAACAATTTTATGCATGGCTTATTTACTATTTGATATGAAAATATCTCCAAGTATATATTTAAAATATAAGTTTAAATGACACATAATTCAATAATGAACCAAAAATAATAAATATCAGAAAAACTAATATTTCTTTGATATATTTTTAATTTAGATTTAGGCATAATTGGTCAGCATACTTTATATTTTTGACAGAAAATAAGCATGAAAATAAATTTGAGCCAATATATCATAATATAAACTTTCTGCTTGTATTATTTTTTTAAATCCAGTTAATTTTAAAATACAAATATTAAGTTTATACAACATTTGAAAAAAAAAAATTAGGCAAGATACAAATATAACAATTAATCTCACTGAAATTCAGAAAATTCAACTAATCTTACCACTTTCGAAGGATCATTTCCAGGTGGCTTTGGGGCTGGTGCTTTATTGTGGCTTTTCACTTTAGTTTGTTCAGATACAGTTGTTGAATTCGCAATATTCCCAGCATTTTCCACTGGCATAAATGTAGAGCCAGGAATTTCTGGAAGAGCTCTATCTTTCACAGTCCAGGAGTTTCTAAAATGAAAAGTGTACTAATTTTAGAATTCCCAATTTTATTTTTGAGGAATAAATTTTTTATCACATAAATAATAATTAACATTCAAAAATATTCAAATTTATTATTAAATATACAACTATATGAACAAACAAATTAATTAAGAAAAAGCATACAATAAATGTCAAGACAAAACATACAATAAAAATCTTAAAACTGTAAAGTTTTATTTAATTTAAATATGTTTATAAGTAAATGTAAAATATTTAAATGCACAATTTTTTTAAAGAAGTCTAATAATATATATCATTGTATATAATGAGAGATTAGGATGAAAAAGTATGTAATCCAGTTTAAAACAAAAAATAAATCCTAAAATTAAGATATAAGCATTTTATTCCATTTGTTTACAGTCACTCTTCTAAAAAATAAACAGCCATTGCTTCAAATTATAAGTCAGGACTGCATTTCAAACTCTAAAAATAATAATAAAATACCTTTTTGCATTGCCATCATCTGAATTAAGATCACTTTGTTTAGAACTTGTAGACAGAGTCCCATTTCTTGGCTGCAAATATTAAAGAATCTTTCTATAGCAAGTTACAGAAATAAAATTACCATTACTTGTAATACATACTTAATAATTACTTGTAATACCTGTAATAAACTTTAATAATACATTAAAACTTTAAAAAAAAATGATAAAAATTCAGAATTGAATCTATTATCGACTACTATTAAAATACACAATTTCATTAACCCTAGAAGTTATAAGTACCAACAGAGTTCACAATATCTAAAGTTTGAAAGTCAGCAAACCTTCCCTATCAATGATAAATATAACTAAAGCAAGATGTATCTCAATATTTGATAATTCCCTCAAAATGCTGATTAGCGAGTTATAAATGTAAATAAAACATTACTTACAGACATTTATAAATACCTAATTAAAAGATACTAAAATAAATTTCTAGAATTTTTTTAAATAGTATTGAAGGATGAAGCAATATATCGAATAAGCATTTTTACACAACTTTACAATATTTTCATGTACATAATAAAAAAATAATATTTTTATAACATGAAATTTTTATATCATAAAAATATTGTACATAAATAAAATACTGCAAGCTGAAATGAAAGAATCATGATTTAAACACAGAATATTCATTTATAAGGAAGAAGCATACTACTATTGGTATCTATAGTAGCATGAGTAGAAGCTACAATACACATGTGTAAGCATTTGTATAAAACAACAGTAATATCAACCATGATACAGAGTATTTTAAAATAAATTCAAAAAGAACCCTTCAATTCAAAATATTGAAAACTTATAAATTTACTATTAAGGTTTTATAACAACAAACCATAAGAAAGTTAAAAGAAATGAATTTCTATAATTTCAGTAATCATAATTCTGTTCAAAAAATATGAATTTCATACAGTTTTGCACTTTATGAAGAACTCTCACTAATATTTATGCAGATACACAAATAATTCAGTTAAATTGAGCAATAAACACGGAAGATCTTATCACCCTAAAAAATAAATAGAAGCAAATGGCACATACAAACTCTATATTCTAAATAGAATTGATTATAAACCTCAAAGAAATATTTTATATTTTGAAGAAAATATGCATTCAGCCCTCAAAGCCTCTATTTGTCAAAAAGGTTTAGAATATGATTGTCTTTGTTCTTTGCTGTAAATGTTAGAAAAATTTTACATAAAGATAATCAAATTTTTACTGCGTAGGTGTCAGCTAAATGAACCATAAAAAATTTTTAACCAATCATTAATGGATACTTCAATCCATGGAAACATAACTACTTCATGCCAAAAGTGATGATCAATGTGGATGCTTCTTAGAATTAGAATGGTATGGCATGGTATGGTACAGCATGAAACAAAAGGTTGGATATTCAAATCCATATTTATTTTTATCTAGTTATTTGAAATTAATGTTACATGAATGCAAGTGGAAATAGAAATTTGATGCACATGAAGGAGGTTTGTAGTGTACTCTAGTATTTAAAGAAGGATGGAGTGAAACTAGAACAGAATGCTTTAGAATTATCAGCCCAAATGGATAAGTTGAAAATTGGATTGGTACAAACAGTCATTATTCCAATTACATTGTTTGATATCAATTTTATAGTTAACATATTCTTGTTGTTGAAATAATCATTTTTCTTCAAATAACCAGATAAATATATTAAGGTCATTTCAGTTAAATATCATTATAGTATATAAACAATCTTAAGTTAATTTCCAAGAGACATATACAAACAAACATGAAAAATTAATGCTCTGAAAAATTAAGTACTCCTTAATACATTTTTTTTACATAAAAGTTTAGAGAGTTTGCAAAGAAGCAGAAATGGTATAAGCATAAAGGAAGGCGAATAAATATATTTCATAAATGCTCATCAGACACTGATAACTTTTTTTCATGTATAATAGTAGTAGTAGAATTTAGTTTGTAGCACTTTTTTTCACATCATAACAGCAAAACATGCACATACGTTGATTTTATTCCTCATTTTGCCTCTTTTTCACATTTATTATTATGAAGTAAATATAATATATGCAAAAATGCTTCTTAACATGATTGAAAACTTTACATTGAATGAATATTTACAAGATAATCATTAGTATTCAAAAAGTGAATAATGCATCTCAATATCCTCAATATTTCTTAACATAATTAGCTTTTTCTTCAATTTCTTTTTTTAGTACATACCAAAATACTAGGAGGAAAAAAAGAACAAATTATAAATTCTTTAATATTGAGAGCTACTTGCTATTTTCCTAATAGCTAAATTGAAAAAACTAACAAACAAGACTTCAAGCAATGAGTGTCACTAATGCTAAGAATGTAATGCATTATGCATAAATTTTTAATGGATTTTTTAAATAAATATATTGTATTCAGGAGATAAAACAGCAATAAAAAATTCAGCTTCTACTAGAAACTTAAAAGGTTTCCAATGTAACTTAGAAAATACCAAAAGTAAAATTTGTAAAATCAAAAAGAAACATAAAAATTTGAATAGATTAAGGAACAGACATATATACACACCCAAACATTCATTTGCTTTACAAAGAATAACAAAGATGTAGATTTTACCAACCTGATTCAATAAAAGCAAAAATGTATAAAATATTTGTCTAATAATATTAAACTTTAAATGATAATGATAAAAGGAAAAAGAATGGCTCATAATAAAAAATAAACTTCATTTAAGACAATTATTTTCAAAATAATTTAAGATAAGCAAATAATGTTTAAGACTGACAAAATGAAACATCTTCACATAATAATTTTATTTTTGTAGTTTAAATATAATGGAAAAAAGGTACCTTTTAAAACAATTATTAATACTTATAAAGAACAAACCGGAAAATATAAGGATCATACAGATGTGTTAAGGATTCTTTTTAAACTTGACTAAAATCAGGGATTTTAAAATAATTGTGATGCATGATATATAGGTAATTAAATATATCAAAACAAAACAAAAAACTTAAAAAAAAATATATGAATTATTGCAAACAGCATAATAATGTGCAAAAAATACAACTGTGCAATCATATTTTTTTTAACACTATGGTAATAAAATTAAACTTAAACATAAAAGGTATTTTACTTGATGTTGAAAAATAGGTGAGTCTCTGGTAATTGACAGTCGCCCAGCAGTGCCATATTCTGGAGATCTAAATATATAAATAATTGAAAAATTACAAAAATGTCATTAAAGATTATTTTTAACTAAGTAGCATAAATATTTTTTCTTAATATTTTTCTATTTATTTCAAAATTTATTTACTTCAGTTTATACATATTCTCAAAATTCTACAGGTAATACATTCTTAAAATCAGAGATTTTATTAAATGAGGGAAAAAAAACTGCTTCATTTATCTTAAAAGCTGATTTATTAGATCTTAAATTGTTATATAACAAATATTGAATGCTCAATGTGTCAAAGACATATATATCAAAATAAACGATAAATATAAAGCACAAATAAGAAATATATTCTTAGTTGGGAAATACAATAAACACATGGTAATAAATTCCTCCTAGGACAAAGGAGGTTCTGAAAAGAAAATATAAAAGGTTTAACAAACTTTATAAGTAGATGAACATTTTTCATTAATTTTCACATAATTATATAAGAAATAAGATTGTTACAGTGAATGCAGAAATTTTAAAAGATGCAAAAAAAAAAAAAAAAGATTGAATCATTTTTACAATTATAAATAAAAATTTCCTTTATGAGATTTTATTCCAGTGATATCAGTATTTTATTATAAGCATTAAGGATGCAATTACTAATCAACATTTTTTTGTGTAGAAAATTTTTGAATTATATAATAACAGAAACATAATTAAGTATTTTTTCTGTTGTTAATGGCCATTTAAAATATGTAAAACAATAACTCTGTATTTTATAATATTCAGTAAAAAAACTTATCGCCAAATTTTCTTAGGGTAGGGAAAGTTCAGACTTAGACAGAAAAGAAAATTAAAATATAATGAAATTTAATTGAATAAAAATCCATGATTTGTAAAATATTCACCCTCTAAAACATGAACTCTGTAAAATGTGAGTCCACATGTTTTAACAACTGAAGTTCGAGCTTTGAAGAAGAGAACTGTTCACTTCCCTTGACCATTTTAGAGTGGCATCAATTTATCAGTTTTATTATTTCTCAGGTTCCTTTTTTAAGGAGGGGGGGGGGGTATCCGGCACTGCTAAGCCTCACTTTCTCTAGATTTTTAGCTATTATCTATTAAGCACCCTTACATATTGCAAGTGTTGTAATGTTAGTCAAATACATTAAATTTCAATACATGCATCTAATTCTCATAAGAAAGTCGTTTGCTCCTTTAGGCATCTTGAATGGACCAGTTTCAAGTGTCTCATTTCATCTCTCATACAAATTCCCTTGCATGTCTCATAATGATTTTTTATTGCAAATTCCCTGAAGTTTAATTTAAAATAAATCTCAATCAAAATTAAAATTCTTACTAATGCATGATTGGAAAATTATGTACATCCTTAAATAATTGGTTTTCACATCAAATTAATAAATTATATAACATGAATTATCTATACATGAAACATGATATGCTCACATGTAGTTAAAAGAAATGTAAAGAAAAAATGAATAAAAATAGTAAAAACATGCCTCAACTTACTTTTCATTATCTTTGAAGCACACACAGGTAGCAATAAGCATGATCCCAACAACTAAAAACAGCAATGCACAAAGCCATGAAAGTTCAGCAACAAGATTCTCTGCAGCCATTAGATTATGTAAATTCTAACAATACAGATTCATCATGGGGAGATCTAAAAATGAAAACAATGAATGTAAATTAGAACAGATAAAGGTAAATATACTTTGAAAAATATACTCATAGCAAAAATTTTATATCAAGTAACATTTATATTATTTTATCAACAAAAATCATTTGCAATTTTAAATATTTTAAATAATAATAAAACAAGCTTTTTATAAAAGTAAACATATCCATTTTACAAAATGTTGCCAGTAAACAATGGTAATTTCTTATATATATATATATAT
>JAPMOQ010059638.1:228875-266903 GCA_026543055.1 Argiope trifasciata
ATATATATATACTCTCAGAAGACTCCCAAAATTTATGGAAAAGGAAAAGAATTTCTGGACACTCAGTTCACCAAACATGTCTCCCTCAAATTATCAAAACAGCCATGAGATTAGCTACCAACTCTCCCGATTTGGCGTAAAAAGCGTCACCAACAAGCGAATTTGCAGAATTTGTAAAATTACGATAAGTGAAACTCATCATACACATTATTAATATTAAGCAATTTCATAGAACTATTGACTCATGAAACATAAAATAGCGGAAACAGTTCCAAAGGGCGAGTTTCAAATTAATGTATTTGAAGACCCAAATTTGAATCGATCGATATCAGAGAGATTTATTCAACTAACTCTGGGCTATTTTCGTATGTTATTTTACTCATTTAGGGTAATTTTATTTATTTTTTTGTGAGAGAATTTGTAATACTGTTCTGTATGATAATATAAGGATATTTGATTAATTTACATAAATCGTTTGGTATATTATTCTCAGTAAGCTTTGTAAATACCAGGTTTTTTTTCTTCTTTTTTTTTGAGAAAAAAAGTACGGTAAACATTTATATAAAATGTTTCAATGAAGAAATAATTAGATACTGTCCTGATTTCTGCTATTACAAATACATACTCCTTCTGTTAGGGATTTTTCCCCACCAATATATTAATGATTAAAATTGCTTACAGAAGTTTAAATGAGGCTAGTATAAGTCAGTAGTATTTACAAATAAATAATTGAATGAATCTAAAAATCCAGTATGATTTGAAAGTTCAAAGTTCTATTATTTGGTACATGGTTTTTCAAACGAATTTGTAACGTAATTCCTTCAGAGGAAATCTGTCTTGTCGGCTGTTTGAATATAAGTCTACATGAAAAGTACAAAAAGAGCAATGATAAAATCAAATGTTTAAAAAAACTAAATTTACAGATTTAACACAGAAAATGTAGATACCTATAAAATTCAGAATAAAATCCTGAAATGATTTTCTGTCCATCCGTATTTTTGCAAGCACGTAAAACACGAACTTAAAAATATAAAATTTATTACGCGCTTTTGTAACTTCAATTGCATTTTGTCAAAAATTTTGATTTCAATCGGCTGGAAATCACGAATATAAAACAAAAATTAGATTTTTGTACTATTTATTAACCTCATGATTGCACGGAAAAACTTTCGAAAAATCACATTATAATTTCATCAAAAATACCAAATTTACTCTTAAGATCACTGTATTTTAACTATTTTTCTCTATAGCTATATAAGGCACCCAAAAATCACAATTTTATTCTGGGTGAGACGAATAGCACCTTTTTTAAAGAGTTTGCAAGAAAGTTAAGGAGATACCACTCCTGAGCGTTAGTTAATTGCTACTTGTTGATATGCTTTACTAACTAATGCACATAATGTTATAGTTTACATAGTAATCAAATGCATAAAAATGCCTCAAAGATAATATTAGCAGATGGCATCGCCAGTAAAAATTGTTTTCCTGAATTTCGAATCAACTATCTTCTGATTATTTATCCAAGATTTTTTTTACAAAATTCATCACTCAGTAGTTGCAGATATTTATTTTCATTTGCTTTAATTTGACCCTGGATGTAAGACCTCTTGAAACCGGCAGTTATTTTGTATAATCTTTTGATGTGATGAGAACCATGCTTTATCAAATATCTGTTAATTCGATTTTATAGGATGGAATTTTGTTTTTAATTTTACTTTTGATAACATAGTACCAAACGTTCATTGGGAATAAGAATCGTTAACGCTTAATACCATGTGTTTATAATTTAAAAAAAAGGCTGAGAAAAAGCAAAACAAACACTATGTAAACTAGAAAAATATCAGATCAGATGTGACTTCAGCAACAAGAGATAATGCATAAGATAAAGAGGGATAGATAAGGTTATCGATGAAATACAGATTAATGACGAAATTACAAGCATGTTTTATTCAGAGAATCCAGAATCTAGCGATGAAAGAGTTAAGATTAGATAAATGTTATCTAATAAGAAAGTGTATTCAAAAACATATTTTGATTCAGTTAGGAAATTTTGATATCTGCTTTTAGATATTTGAAAGATCCAGCTGTCTTCTGATGTGATAAGTGGAAGTTTCTTTTTATCATTAATCAAAAAAATTGGTAGGATAAAAAAATAAAATTAGTCTATAATAATATAACTCATAAGCCCTCACTCATGTGTTATCAAAAAGTGATGAAAGTGGAAGGCAAAAAATCAAAATATTTCCAGATATTTTTAGATATAATTTGTGTTTCTCAAGTCGCTGAACGTTAACTCCATAATTGGTACTTGATTTGATATGTTTATCTTATTTGAAAAAAAATACTGCGATTTACATTTCTGAATTATAAATTTTCAAAAAATAATCCCAATGGATTTAAATAAATAACAGAAAAAAACTCCGTTTTTTTCAATAAATAGCTGTTAAAGCCAGTGGTAGTGGTCCTCTCTCCCAAAAACTTTCTTTCATATTCTCTAATAAAGGTGTTATCCTAGAGAACGGTTTACATGTCATTACAGCACAATAGTTAAGAAATATTATTTGGCATGAATTTAGTTTTTTTTTTTTTTTACTTTGTTTTGTGATCCCTGGTGAATTTTTTGGCGATTAATCCCTGGCATTTGATTAAAAATATCCGAAAATCGAGCAGATTTTGCACACATTCTTCTCATCCGATTGAAATAAAAATTTGGCATAAAACTATATGTGCACTCAGAAAAGCCTATACCATATTTGGCATATTCAGATCATTCCGGCTTAGGATTATAGCATTTATATGTTTTTAAAAGTACAGACTGGCGAAAGGTCAATTCCTTGTTATATTTGACTCAAAATTGTATAAATGTCTATAAATGTTTAAAATGTGTACTAAATTTATCCATATAGCTTTTTTCGTTCTGCTATCATTGTGTTTACTTATATTCGAAAAGCCGGGCAGACAGGCTTTTGAGCACATTTTACTCACAGAATTTGATAAAAATTTACATATTTGGTGTATAGAAAATGCATCAAATTTCCTCGATTTACTACCAACATTTTTTAAAATAATGTTGCCACAAACAGATGGGCATTTTCCAAAGTATGAGTTTTTATAATTATTCAGGGAAGTCTAAAATTCACAAATTCAAAATCTTTTGAAGATTACAGAATTCTCTTTATTCTACATATACGAGAAGGTACAAATCAAACATTGGTTTGTATTCATATATTCACAAACATTAGTTTATATCGGAAACCATAGTTTATATTCATTAATTTATATTCGAAACCTTAGTTTATATTCATATTTACTTCCTTGTTTTAAAAAAAGTATTGTAATTGCCAAAACTTCCGTAATCGGAATTTTGATGAATCTCCATTTTTCTACTCTCCTAGGTATGATAAAGACATTTTTAGAATTGTATCTCTCTGATAGCTCAGAAATATTTGGAGTTATGTTGGTTAAATATGGCACATGGTTTCACATTCAATTTACAGATTTCTGTTCGTAGATCCGACCTTCTGTTCAGAGGGGGACCTGGAAGAAAAAAGTCATTAGGGGCTCTAATTTTTTGTAAAGAAAAAAAATACGAGTCTCAACATATATCATTAATGCATATTTATTTACTGAATGATTATTTTGTTTTGATAATACATCAATTACTTCAGAAAAATTATAATTTTTTGAAATTTCTTTTTTGATGCTAAATACAGCAAATGCATTTAAGTGCTCGGAACACATGATTGACTGAAGATAATTCTTTGTTAATTTTAATTTACTGAAAGGACGCCCAGCACTTGCTGTAGTAACTAGCTACGTAAAGTTTTAACACAGTGATTACATATGACACATAACACAGTAAAAACATATATAATTATAAATAATTCATTATAATTATTAGTTACTAGCCGTTTTGGCGGGCAGTTGGTTCGCTATGAGTAATGCGTTCTAAACTTTTCAATTAACTACTTACCGTACCTTGCTTTCTCTATAACTTATCAGCCAAATATACTTAAACAATAAACTTCGATAATCATGTAACTCGTATTATTATAGAAGCCTTACGATTATTTGTTTATTGTACTATATATCTCTCTGATTCCCAATCAGTTGTCCTGGAATTATGTGGAAAATATCACATCTTATATTCATTCCGTAATTTTGCGCTATCATTTCAACAGGTGCTGTACATCACACTTTTCTTGGTTTAATTTGCAATAAGAGTTAATTTAATCATTCTATTTTAGTTTTTGTCAAAGTGACGGTAAAGCAGTGGTACGCTCTTAACGTGCTCTTTCAGGTTAAATTGTACTTTCATTTTGTGAGAAATTAATTGTTGGAAAATATAGTTGCGCTATTTTTTTAAAAAATTAATTAAAAATGAAAATTTAATACATAGGTTAAAACATTGTTATCCATGAAAAAAAAAGCCATTTTTAAGAGGATTTAAAAAACAGTTTTGTGCTGTAATATTTTCGGAAGTTATTGCAGAAAAATTCCAAATTTTAACTTGAATTTTAAATAATTAAAGTTTAAAAAAATTTGTACTAAAATAACAGTACTAAAAAATATGTATGCCGATTACTCATGATTTAAAAATTAGCCATTGGGCCCGAATTTGAATGCGAATCCTGTATAAATTCAATCATGTTTACCGTAAATAAAGCTGATTGAATTAATGATATAGATATTTTAAACGATCACAGAAACCTTTGTCTTGCATTTATTTTTTTTAGAAAATATAGCATTTAATACTTTTTTTATTTCATTTAGTCACGCGCTGTAAGTTACATTTTTTTCGATTTAATTTGCATTAATAATTGAATTTTTTTTTGAACTTCTGTCCATGTGATGGCAACTATATAATAAAGGCTAATTTTTTCCTATTAATGTGCTCGCGCAGCTTAAACTTTATTGTTTTATCCTAAATATATTGTTGAAAAATATTGTTTAAATATTTTTTTGAAAATTAGTTAAAAATAGAAGCTTAAGTCATATGTTGAAATACTGGTACCATTAGAAAGCTAATTTTTTTGTCTTCAATTTGATGTAAAAATCATGCTTGTGCAATAATATTTTGGAAAGTTATAGTGGAAAATCTCCAACATTTAGTTTAATTTTTAATTAATTAAAATTCTAATTAAATATTAAAATAAACGGCCCCGAGATGCACATTCTTGGTATACATATACCGAATTTAGTAGCTCTAGGTGGAACGATCTGACCTGTAGAGCGCCAACACACATACACATTGAACTTTATTATAAGTATTGATTATGAATTTCAATATGTCTTGCGCTTTATTTACATCTCTTTCATCTATATACTTATAAAAAAGCTCAATGCGTGTGCGTGTGTGTGTGTTGGAGCTCTACAGGCCAGACCGTTGAACCTACAGCTACCAAATTTGGTACATGTATACCTTGGAAGTCGGGATTGTGCACTTCGGAGCCGTTTTTCGAATTTTTAATTAGAATTTTATATTAATTAAAAAATAAGCAAAATTTCGATGTTTTTCCTCTATAACTTCTGAAAATATTATCGCACAAGGATGATTTGTACTTCCAAGTTAAAGATAAAAAAATTAGCTTTCTAATGGTACCAGTGTTTAACACATAACTTAAGCTTCTATTTTAACGAATTTTAAAAGAAATATTTTAACTATATTTTTCAACAATATATTTCGGACAAAACAATAAAATTTAAGCTGCACAAGCACGTGACGTGTGAAAATTTTTAAAAAAAATCTTTACCAATATGTTGCCCTCAGACTAATCAAAAACTTAAATTAAATAATAAATAATTATTGCAAATTAACCATGATGTAATTTTCAGCACGTGTCTGCATGAAATAAAATAAATATGAAATATTTTTTTTCTTAAAAGAAAATGTAAAGAAAATTTTTGTGACCTCTTCAATATTATTAATTAAATAAATTAGCTTTATTTAAGACAAACATGGTTCAATGTATATATTTTCAATTCAAGGTCCAACGACTAATTTATAAAACTTTAATGATAGAAATGCATCCATAAAAAAGGGTCTAAATGAAGTAAATAACTACATAGTATGTAACATGTATCTGTAAATGCTTTAAAAGATGTTTAGCTTTTAAATAAAAAGAGATAAACTTCAAACAACTCAAAACTCTAAAACTGACCAATTTAATATTTGAAGATCAATAAAAACGGGTAATTTTAAGCCACTTCATCGACCATTCCAAAGATGATACCCCAATCAGCGTTCAGGATTTCTCAAGACTGACTGGCCTAAGAATGAAAATGAAGTAAATAACTATATAGTAAGTAACGTGAGTCTATTAATGCTTTAAAAAATGAAGAACGTTGAGCTTTTAAATGAAAAGATATAAACTTGAATCAACTCAGTCTCTAAAACTGACTGATTTATGAATATTTGAAGATCACTATTCAATAAAAACGAATAATTTTAAAGCACTTCATTGACCATTCCAAAGATGATACCCTAATCAACGTCTAGGATTTCTCAAGACTGACTGGCCTAAGAATGCAAATGATGCATGTTTCAAAATTTCAATTCAAAATTTCATAAATCCATCAAATTTGATATCAGAAGATAGAAACCTTCATTTATTTATCTGAAAGTTGAAGTATCAATAATATTTCGTAGAATATGATTCCTTATAACTAAAAGATGTATGAAATTTAGATTTAATAATTTTTTTAATTATGTTTATAGACGGAAATAAAATAAAATATTACTATTCGCATCATTTAAATCTTTTTGAAAGTAAAACTAAAAAATTAATTTTATGATGAATCTAAGTAATTTTTTCTGAATAATTTTTGAAATATTACAAAAATTATTGAAATTATTCAGTAGTACACATAAAGATTCTCTTTTACTTATATTGAAAAAATGCTTGGTTTAGGTAAAAATAAATTTTATATCAATTTGCTTTTTAATCATTTCCACTTTAATTTAAAGTTGAAATTTTACGAGAGCTGACAGATAATTAGAGGGATAAATAATATATTACTGGCTTAAGGCCCTTATTACTGCTTGAGTGATATGACTACCAAAATCTGAGTCATTAAAACGTTTCGATGATGTAGCTATTAAAAGAGAAATCACGTAAAGTAATTAATTGGCAATGACGTTACATAAAATATTTAATTGATAATTTTAAACAACAGTAAGAATGGCGAGCCAGCTGGTCACCAAAGGCGGCTACTTCAAAATTAAATCCAGTGACGAACAAAACTCTTGGATTAGGTTTTCATCTATATCTGTGTTATAACACTTTACAATGTTTTTGTAACATTTCTCTAATTCATATTGACAAAACCTAACGACAGCTATGCAAACACTTTCCAATAACTCTTAATCTATCATTTAGAATAAATTTCAATTTTTGTGAATTCTAAGGGTTTATGACTGAAATACTGTGTTAAGAATAAAGGTTAAATGTAGGAAGAAGGTGTATAAATTATTTAGGTCATCATTTTCTAAAATATTTTTTTTCATGTATAAAATATATTCCTAATTAAAGATGAGTTTAATAGATACTGAAAAAAAACCCTACAAAATACTAATTATATTTAATACATTCCGTATTATTAAATTTTAATAAAATTAATGATTGCATTTCACTTTCCAACTTCTGAGCATTATTTGAGCCAGTTGTGTCAGTTTCTGGATACTTTTTATAGTAATTAAAGGTTCGGTAAGATTTGAAATTAACTTAACAAAACCTGACAAAATCGTGCCAATCTTCTGAAAACCCGTCAACAGACAATCAAATAAGAATGGATTGACAGTGTGACTAGCCAGATTTTAAAAGTATAGTTTGTACATAATAGTTTAAGTGTAACTTTACAGTTCGCACTTACAATATTGATTTTTAATTCGGAAGCCATATTTCGACGAATTAGCACTTTTTAGGTCTCTCAGAATCTGATAAACTTATTTTTAAAAATGAAATAATGCCTATGAGTGAACATAATTATTCAAAAGCTTGTGCAGCTCGATGGAGGATATTTTGTATATGATCTCTGCTTCGGATTTTTAAATTTCTATCAAACAAACAAAGCGCATTCAGCGAAATTTGTCGATTTGGTGGTTCGAAAGTAATTTAGCAGGTTAGCAACAAAGCGAAGAACGCTAAATGAGTGATATTTAATGTACAGATTTAACATCTGATCTTTGTAGAATCCTTTGCGATCAAACAGTTCTGCTTAGCCTTGGATACTCCAGTGAGATACCGGTAGCAGATGGACGCAGTTTACCTTCAAAACTGTCGTCGACTGTCCGATGCAGTTTTCAGATCAGAACTGTCTTCTGATGCAGAGATGGAGCAAATTGTTTGGAACTGTATCGGTTAAAAGGCTACTCAAGTATAAAACAAATAACGAATTTTTTATTCAGTTTGACATAATTACACACCTAATTTTTGATTTTGCGTTTTAATGCCACAAAATTTCATTACAAGTATCAAATTCAGATTATTTGTTATTTTGAACTTTGTCCTGATTAATGCATAATTTTATTTTCCGAATTTGTTATTCTGTTTATACAGTCAGTCGTATTTACTTAATAATTCGATCAAACATAAAAAATTTCCATTGTTAGGTTATTCCTTTTTTTTTTTTTTTTTCGCAATTTCCTCGAAGTGGAAGATAAGAAAAATAGAATCATTCAATTTGATTTGTCTTTACTAATACTTGAAAGTTAATTCAGTTGTTTCATTAATTCTTTCCAAGTAATAAACGAGTAAAAGGACAACTAGAACGCTCGTGTACTTGGATTACAGTTGACAGCTCTCTCTAGTTATTATATCCAACAATAAATCGTTTAATTTAGTCATTTCCTCTTCTTTTGGAAAATAGTATACAGCAAAAATGAAACACGAGCCTTGCGTTTTTGAATAAATTAACCATCTCGGGGTTGCATTTCGCCACTTTGCATCTTTTTTGACATATACGTTGTGGAAAATGATTACTTTGATATTTTTAGCAAAAAATCCCTTGGGCTGAAGAGGTCTGCTTTAAAACAAAGCATTCTAAATTTACCAGTAAAACTTGACATAAACCAGGATCATTTATAATCTCTTGATCTTATTTGTTATTGTCATTTCCATCATTATTTTCTGATTCGGTCATATTTGTATAAATACACGGTTCTGTGTAGGTTGTGTAGTTTTTATAGAAATTTCTTCCCCGGTTGAAGTTTGAATTTTAATTTCGGGTGATAAAGCAATTTCGTTTCCAGAATTACCTCGAATTCAAGAAAGGGGATTTACTTGTGATTTCTTGTAAAGTTTAGCTTTTTTCTTTTCTGATGATTTACTTTTTTCAACCCCAGAGCAATATTTCATTGGACTGGATATGGTTATATCTAACAGTATTAAGTAGTTTATAGGATGAATTATCAAATAAATAGATGCTATATACCATACGCTATTACCTAATAGGTGAAGTAAGTGATTGTAAATTTACTTACCTTATATTAACAATATTTTGCATACTTGCACCAGATTGTAATAGATACTATGAACTTCGTATATATCCAAATCTGCCGAATGCTGAATTTAAAATTCTTCCTTAATTCTTTTCGTTCCGATCATGACCGGTGAAGCAGTAATGTAATTATATTTAATTTATCTTTGTCCCACTTTTTGTTTGAGCAACTTAATATAAGCAAACATACATAAATGCACGTATAAAAACATCACATTAGATGTAAAAAAAAGTATATAGCTGATAATTTATAAGTCCCTTTGAATCCAGAATCAGCGCCCAGAAGTCGGGCTGTTTATGGCCATATTCAAGCCTCCTAATTTTTGTGTAATAACGTCTTTCTTGAAAAGAATGTGAGAAAATTTTGGAAAACGCCACTCCCACTTGTTTATGGATTTAAGCTTATAAGTTGATCTAAAAGTGATTTATTTCCTTTCCTTCGTTCAGAGAAGTTTTAAAATCATCTGAGGTACAAAAAAATTGTCTTGTTTAATTACAATTTAAACACCTAAGAATGTCGTTACAGTGAACTTTTTGACAGTGAATTTAATAAGAATATGTATCATCTTTAATCCTGCTGTGCCTTATCAAGATATTTTAGATTATGTGGCCTCCGGTTAAATGGAATGCAAATTTAAAATAATACAATAACGAAATAAACTGAATAACAACATATGGAACATCGCTTCTGATTGCGAGGCTTTTGAACATTAGTTTGAAATACTCCAAAAAATGGCTGTTAATTGCTGCACTCTACACAAAAACAAAATCTTTTTTTTTCTTTCTTCTCCCTTTGATGGCAACTTTGGCTCACTTTGGAGGCAACTTTTTAGAATTTGGCATTAATTGTGAAATGGAACAATGAAGAAAATTTTTAATTAATTAACGATGCATCAAACGAAAAATAGCAGTTATGACAATTTCTATTAGGTGGTATTTAATATATGATTAAATTTAAAAATAGGAAACGATTTCATCGCCAAGTCCACATAACTTTCGTCCATTGTTAGGACTTAAAAATATCAAAAATATTGAAATTTGACGAGTTATTGAAAGAAATTAAGCTTAAAAACCAAATAGAGCTAATAAATTCGACTCAATTTTCATTACAATATAAAGAACAATTAATCTTGTTTGCCGGGTAAGGTTTATAACCAGACCATCCTTTCTCCAACCCTTTTTGGATTTGGCCTAAAATTTATAGGTGTCTACACTATAATAATGAATTTTATCCATCTAGCTCTCTTCTTTCTGTAATTATCGTGTTAATTTTATTGGAACAGTTGGACAAACAGATTTCCTCTGCTCAAAACTTGACAGAAATTTATAAATTTGGTGTAACAATTATATACCAAATTTATCAGGACTAACTCAAAACATTTGTAGATTATCTTTATCAGAGACAGAAAAATGTATAGACAGTCGTAATGCCAAAAATGTGTTTTGCGCTTTTAGAGAAGTCTAAAATCTAAAGGTTCGTCAAAATCTCAAGTTTGATGCAGATTTTTTCGCGATTAAAATACTTCCTCAATATTTGGTGCACAAAAAAGTCAAAATGAAACATTATTGCAAAAACATGATTTTATTCCATTATAAAAGCAACATTTAGATTGTGCCAATGAGTTTCAAATTTCGTCAATGGATAAATGGATAACATTATTCAATGAATGCTGAATAAACACACCTAAAGGTGCTTATTCACTATTTTAAATTGTTTTTATATTTTAGAAGCAATTATTTCTGAAATAATTGCTGATTTTTGACTGGTTGAAATTTTAACAAAGTGTTTCTTTTAAATGGCAGATGAATATAAAATGATATCTAGAGGGGAAAATTACGATAAAAAATAGTGACTTGCACTTAAAAAATAAAAATCGATAAATGGAAGCTTTAACAATCAGAAAGGTTTCCACACAGAAAATGGCCTTGCATTTTTACAATTTTGGAAATATGCAGATAAGTATAATAGCTATTATTTCTCTTAAGTTTGATAGAAGGAAGAAAATAAATTTGGGTTTTTCGAGGCTTATGTTTTATTACTCTAGTGGCAGCAAGTTGTTGTTTCAGACAGATTATTGATATTAACAAAAATAAGTGGGCAAGAAATATATAAACATGACATTTTCAAACGAGTAGAAAATAGAAAAACCCGCCAAGCGGAAGTGTGAAGGAAAATGGATACCCTTTTTATTTTTAAATGTTTTAACTTAACATTTAACATTTGCAATAAAATACGTTGAAAATGAATCACGAAAATTTATACATTTCTTTTAGAGTTAATAATCCAATCGAATTGTAGTTAGAAGCAATTTTAGTCGTTTCAGCAATTCAGTGAGCGATCCAATGTTGCATCTCTTGACGGGAGAAGGATGTTATTGGATAAGGATGGAATATATTAAGAATGTTACTGAAGAAGGTTGGAATATAATTAGGATGTTACTGAATAAGGACGGAATCGGTTAAAGATGCTTTTGGATAAGAATGGAATATGTTATAGATGTTACTGTATAAGGATATAATAGGTTAAGGATGCTACTTTTTAAGGGCGGAATACTTTAAGGATGTTACTGGATAAGGTTATAATAGGTTAAGGATGCTATTTTATAAGGATGGAATAGGTTAAGAATGTTACTGTATAACGATGGAATGGTTCAGGAATGTTACTGGATAAGGATAGAATAGTTTAAGGCTGTTACGGATAACGATGGAATGGATTAAGTATGTTACTGGATAAGGATGGGACGGATAAAGATGTTAGTGAATAATGATAGAATTGCCTCTGATAGTAGTTCATTTTGCATGTAACCGGTAATTATTGTTAGGAATCAACCATAATAATTGCCTCAGTGCTGTCATGACGACTGCCATTTTTTTTTTATTCGAGACTTTAGGAAGGTGGTTGTAGCTCGCTCTTGTAATTAAATATAACTTGATGTTCATCATTCACGTAACAAAGCATTTTTACTTTCATTTACATGTAGCATAGAGGAAGTATAGTAATTGTTGAAATAATCTAACCCGATATTTTGACGAATCTCCGCGTTTTAGATCTCTCTAAGCCAGAAAAACAAATTTTTGGAAATCGTGTGTCTCTGTTTGTGTTAAAGATGAAAAAAGTTTTGACCAAGAAGAGCGACATTTGGAATACGGTCTTTATATCAAATCTGTAGATAACTATTAAATTTTGATTAAAATCCTTTCAGAAGGAATCTATCTATCCAGCTGTTTGAATTCAAGCTAACACAATAACTACAAAACTAAGACAACTGGAAAGGGGGGTAAAATTCGCTAAGAAAAATTAACATTTCCATAGTCTATCAAATTTTGAGTCAAATCTATTGGTTAGAAATATGTAAATCCGATGATTAAAAACAGAATCATTTATATGCATCAAATTTGATAAGAGATTTTGTGAATGCAAGTGTAATTTTGGGTCAAATTTTGGTTTCAGTCAAATTTGGTTCAGTGGGAAAAATACATATTAGAAATTTAATTTTTGAATGCTACAAACTGCATGCCAAATCGCCATGTATGCTGCATGTCATGCATCAATCAACTTTAAAAAATACAGTGAGAGTGGTTTTGCCAAAATTTTCTCCGGTACTCTTATCATAAATGTTTCACCCCAGAGATAGCCTCGCATGTCACTAATGTACAATAGTTACAAATATTAACTTTTGGCATGAATTTAACATTTCTATTGTATCTATCATGTAATCCTTGGCGAGTGTCTCCGCTATTAATCCGTTGCATGAGGTTGATGATATACATAACGAATTTGTATTTTAAATCCATTTTTCTCAACCGATTGGAGCCAAAATCTGACACAAAACTACTCTTACAGCCATAAAATTCCGTACCAAATTGGATATATTTAAGTCACTGCGTTTTTAAATGATTATGCTTATATATTTTGAAAAATACAGACCATGTTTCTGGATTTGGCACAACATTTTACAGGTATCAATATTATAGGTATTAAAATAAGCATCAAATTTTATCTGTTTAGATTTCGTATTGAAATTCATTTATATTTGAACAGCTGGACTTCCACTAAACTTACTCAAAATTTAACAGAAATGTATAAAATTAGTGTAAAGTTCATATACCAAATTTCGACCTCTATCTTAGAGCGTTTTTGGGTTATTTTTGTCACACAAAGACAGATGTACGTTTCCCAAAAATACTTTTTTCGGACTCAGGATCGTCAAATCTTGAGTTTTAAATTTTTTGACTACTATACTTTATTTATATTTCGCATACGAGAGATTAAAAAAAAACATTTTATAATTTTTTTTGATTAAAGTGCAATAAATTTTTCTCTTAACATTGTACTGAATCTAAATAATGACTTATTAATATCAAATAATCTAAATAATTTGTAAAATCGTTCATTGCTAAAGATCCAATTATTATTGTTATCTTATTATTAAACTAAATAATCTTTTTTTGTTCAGGTGTTTGGCTGAAGTCTGTTAACACTAATATAAACTGAAGCTACAAAATCTAATTATGGATAATACTTATCTACAAATAACACTACCATAGAAAGTCAATATTTTAACGAGTCTTACTGTTGAAATACTCAATCATGACGTGGCTTTATCAAATCTGATTACGATATAATATCAACAAATAGTCGTTAGAAAGTCAAATATTATTGGAAGGCAAAATTATCTGGCCATAGACATGAATCTATTGGGTTGTTCGGAAAGTCATTTCGTATTTTTTTGTCAAAATGAAAAGAAATTTTCGTTTAATGAATAAATTATTTATTAAATTATAAAATTGCCATTCTGGTCTAATACCTTTTGCCATATTTTTGGTAGTAACATGATTACACGCTCATAAAAGTTTTGGTCTTTGCTGTAAAAAAAAACTGATCGAGGTTGTTTTTGGCCTCCTCATTTGAAGGAAAAATTTTGCAAATCAGTTCTGGTACTGATGTACTGTTAACACATCTTCTCCACACATATTGGCTAATTTATTTCTGGCTTGAACAGCATTTTTACCTTTTATAGCAAAAAAGAAAAAAATGACGAAAATGCTGTTTATTGCTCTCCATATTTAAAAGGGCACCATCCAAAAACTACTGCGAAGAATCAGCTGCACTTTTTCACACTCAAGCCTTTCTATATCAGCTCTTAAAACATAAAATGATTTTGCGGTTTAAGTATGAAATTGGGTGCGAAAAATGCAATTAAATCTTTTGTCAGGAAAAAACGAAATTACTTTCCGAACAACCTAATATTTGCAGTTATTAATTTGGCACTGCAGAAAATTAATTTTAAATTGCAGCTGTGTGAACCTCACATTAAATCTAATAAATATAGCTATATAATTTCAGATTTAGAAATGTTTAATTTAAAATAAATTTATCATCTGATACTAATTATATCTGTAAATTATGATTTTTTATTCTTTCATGCATGTTATATTTAATTTTAAATTTGATTGGTAATTTTTAGGTAAATTACAATTTATATACCTAACCTATGACATTCTTTTAAGCTATTAATTTATGATGCCGTTTTCACAAGTATTTTTTGGATATTGCAACATTTATATTACTTACTTTTCAAAAAGGTGTAAAATTCTTGAAAAGCATTTAAACATTAAACTTAAACCATTATGTGATATTATGAGGCCTTTCAACGAATTAAAATGAATAAGGAATTATCTTCGATCAAGTATCTGTTCAGGACTGTTAAATGCACAGAAAAAGAAATTAGAAAAAATTGTAGTTTTTCTGAAATATTTAATAGCATCACGCATTAAATAAACATTCATTAGTAATTTGTGTTCTTATTTGTATATTATTTGACTTTTCAAAAAATGTAGGGACCCAATTGGTTTTTTGAACTGAGAGGGATCTGAAACATAGTGATTAATCAAAATCTTGTGATCAAATTTTTGATGATTACAGTATCTATTATACAAGAAAGTTAAAATGAGAATCAAAATTATATCAACATTCTACATGTAAAGCATATTTTTTCCTTCAAAATTGCGATTCATAATCAGATGGCAATATACACTCAAGTGACAAAAGTCATGGGATGACTGTTAATATCGTGTCGGTCCTCCTTTTGCCCGGCGAAGTGCAACAACTCGACGTGTCATGGAGTCCAAAAGTCGTTGGAAGTCCTCTGCAGGAATATTGAGCTATGCTGTCTGTAGAGACGTCCATAATTGTGAAAGTGTGGATGGTGCAGGAGTTTGGGCACGAACGGACCTTTCAATGATGTCCCATAAATGCTCGATGGGATTCATATCGGGTGATCTAGGTGGCCAGATCATGCGCTGGAATTGTCCGGAATGTTCTTCAAACCAATCGCGAACAGTTCTGGCCCGGTGACATGGCGCATTGTCATCCATAAAAATCCCATCGTTATGTGGGTACGTGAAGTCCATGAATGGCTACAAGTGATCTGCAAGCAGCTGAACATAACCATTTCCAGTCAATGATCTGTTCAGTTGCACCAGAAGACCGAGTCCATGCCATGTAAAAACAGCCCACACCATTATGCAGCCACCACCCGCTTGAACAGTGCCTTGCTGACAGTTTGGGTCCATGGCTTCGTGGGGTCTGCGCCACAATCGAAATCTACCATCAGCTCGTAACAACTGAAATCGTGACTCATCTGACCACGCCACGGTTTTCCACTGGTCTAGGGACCAGTCGATATGCTCACGAGCCCAGGAAAGTCGCTGCAGGCGATGTCGTGCTGTCAGTAAAGGCACTCGAGTCGGTCTTCTGCTGTCATAGCCCAAGGAAGACAAATTTCGCCGCACAGTCCTATCGGACACGTCCTTCGTACGTCCCACATTGATTCCTGCAGTTATTTGACGAAGTGTTGCGTGTCTATTAACATTGACCATTCTACACAGACGTCGGTGGTCTCGGTCGTTAAGTGCAGGTGGTCGCCCACTGCGCTGTCCATGATGGGATGTGATGCCAGAAATTTCATACTCTCGGCACACTCTTGATACTGTGGTTCTCGGAATGTTGAATTCACTAACGATATCCGCAATGGAATGACCCATGCGTCTAGCTCCAACTAACATTCCACGTTCAAAGTCTGTTAATTCTCGTCGTGCCGCCATAAATCACGAAAAACCTGTTCACATGAATAACTTGAACACAAATGAAAGCTCTGGAAAACGAACTGTGCATTTATACTTTTTCGCTGCGATACTACTGCCATCTGTATATTTACATATTGCTATCCCATGACTTTTGCCACTTTAGTGTATCAAACAAAAACGTACAGTTTTTTTACATTATTTAAAAAAAACCAGAAATCATATAAATACTTATTTTTTGCATGCGTATAACTGGTATTAAATATTTTTTATTAAAATAAATTAAAATTCGTACATAATATTATGTAACATGATCTGTCAAATAATCTATTTGATGTTTAATTTATTTTAAATTTAGACGCACTCAATTATCAAGATACCAAAAGTATCCAATCATGTAACCAAATACCAGCTGCCGATTGCATAACGTCTATGATTAACAACGGTTTTCAGCAGCCGAGTCTGACCTCAATAAGTACTTGTGCAAATACTCAGTTGTTACGTAATATGAATGAATGCGTATAAATTAAAAGGCTGTATACTTCAATTAGGAGAAAGAGTTAAAAAGAAAGAGTGACCTCACCAATACTTAGTCACTTATTCTGTAATAAATCAAAACATTAAATTATAAATCTTGGAGAAGGCAGAGAATGCATTGCATGGATTAGGCGAACAATAGTTACGAAATATTCGTCTTTGAATTTGGCACTTTTACTGAATGTGACATGTGGTCCTTTGCGATCAATCCCAAGAATTTAGGAATCCCTGCATACCAGAAAATCGAATTTTATTGTTATATGTGTGTTTTTCAATCCACTGAAACCAAGTTAAACACGAAACTACATTTATCGTAACACAATCGTATATCAAATGTCATAATTTAAGTCATTTCGTTTTTGAGATATCATATTTAAACGTTTATGAAAATAAAGATAGTAAGTCACTTCCCTGGCAGATTTAGTTCAAAATTTGATAGATATTTACACTTTAAATTTTAAATTTGTGTATTAAATTTTATTCATCTAATTTCCCTTTTTCTTTCTTTCCTTTGAAGTTATCCTGCTAATTTATATTAGCACAGGTTGATAGACGGCCTTCCTTTGAACAGATTGTGAACAAAATTTGACAGAAAACTACAAATTTGATGTAATTTTTTACATGATAATTTATTTTTTAAAATATTTTTAAATAATGAAAATTTAGGAAAAACTGTCATACTACATAAAATTATGATCGAAAAGACAATTATATAAATTTTCAAATGATATAAAAGTCAATTTTGTACAATAATATTTTGGAAATTTTTCGCTGAAAAAAGTCGAATTCTCGCTTAGTTTTAATTAATTAAAATAATTTTGAAAATTCCATTTAGGGCATATTTTAATTATGCAAAGGAATCTATATCCAATTTGGTATTATTACATCCAATGACTCTCCTGTAGTGCACCAATCAATACACGCCCGCTGTCTTTTATTAGTAGTGGAAACTAGCTTTTGACGATGAATTGGCTCACCAGTATTATTTTTTGCGGAAGAAAAAAACTTTTAAGCTGAATCCCAGAAAAAATATTTTTAAATTTCAAATTAACCCATGGCATGCAACTTGTACTATTTAAGAAACCTTAAGCATGTTGAAGTACATTATTGTATGCACTCGACCAATTTTCTTTCTTTGTCACCATATTTAAAATTTTAATTCATTAGCATCCACGATCTCCCTTTGGGGATTTCGGAATTTTTTGGCGCCAAAGATATATTTACCAGAAATCTATTCTGCAAATATTATGTGCAACAGAATGTGTGTATTCTGCCCTTCTTTCCTGTATAACGAATGGACAAATTTGAAATTCGTCTGTAAAATGAATGGAACAAAATTGTCATACTTGAAGCATTATATTTTTTTATTTGGTTTTTATACTGTAATTAAATATCGCACATAAACATGTAATTTTTAGGCTATAGAAACGATTTGTTACTTACTCTTCTTTTTAAGAAATGGCTTTAACGATCATTTTAACATGATATCTTTTTTCAAAATATCTAATATTTTTAAATCAAAGCATGATTTGAATATAATTATACTGACACACAACTTTTCGTGCATATGTATAACTTATCGAATCAAAGATCTTTTTTAAGAATGCTTTGCAGTTAATGGGCAAATATAAATAGAAAATAATTAATCTCTAACTAACCAGAATAAGTTACTTGCAGAACCGAAATATGCTAAAACGCTTTTGAGAAAAGAATGAGCGAAATATGCTAAAACGCTGAAATCAATCTGCATGTTATTTTTTTCCCTGTAACTGAGAATACTTCATAATTTTAGTTATATCTTTGAAAGATTTTCTTAACTGATTCAATACAAATTTAATGCAGTGCAATGAGAAAATATAATTTCAGATTCAATATATTTTTAAACATCCAGCTAAATTATAGAAAGAAATGACTCCTTTATATTACAGACACGTAGATACTTTATTTAATACACACTCTTCTTCATTATCAGACACGAATATTTAATGTAAGCTTTAAAAAATAATAAGAGCAATTGGTTAAAATCCCTGTTTACATCAACAAAACTCACTCCTGCTTATGATGAAATTTTCGCCAAAAAAAGTAGTGTTTATTAAAGTTGCGTTTCCATGAATGTCGTAAGAAAAGTCTTACAACACACAGAGGGAATGGTTTAAGAGCAAATGTCTTAAGCACGTGTAAAAAACACGTTACGGATTTAAAATATCTAAACAAAATTTTACTATTTTTTTTAAAAATCTGATGACTTAATCATCAGTGAAATGGGGTGATTGAAATTTTCAATGGCATCTGAATTTCACAACCAGTGTTTGACCTCAGTTGAAAGTAGTTTAACTTGAGAGGAAAATATTTTACTTCAATTATCTCACATGGCCAATTAGATTTAATTTTGAGCAAAAACTGCATTAGCGTCTAATATTACATCGATAATTAGCTTTTAACATTACGCTTAAAATTGCTCTATTATATATGCGTTTACAATGCTATGTTTAAATGCTTTATTTTTTTATCTTTTAAAGAGAAACTATTTTTTTATTAAATTTCTTAAAATCTAAAAGACATTTGTAATTTATATTTTGATGTTTTCCAATATTTGCTTCAATTTATTTACAAAGAAATGTAGAGAAAGATAAGATATGATATATGAAATGATGATGATGTCATACCCGCATTACCGCGGAAAGGGGGTGCAGTAGCTTCTGAGTGTAAAGACCCTTGAGCACCCAAGTGCAGAAGCCTGACTTCTAGCTGAAATGAAGATGACACGCGCACATTTGCTTGCACAGCCCCTTTTTACAGGGTGGGGGGCTCAATCACACATCTCACAAATACACTGATGGAAAAAATATTCCAACACCAAGAAAAAATTATTGTACAGTAATGAAATTTTAGGAATATATTTGTCTAGGTAACATATTTAATTGATTAAAGTTTCAAGATCACAGGTAGAGCCATTGGCGAGAAGAGCCATTTCAAATGTGAAATGTTGGTACATTAGTAACCGGTGTAACCGCCAGAATTTTGAATGCAAGCAAACGTGCATGCATTGTATCGTACAGGTGTCGGATATCACTTTGTGGGATGCAGTTCCATGCCTGTTGCACTTGGGCGGTCGATGCAGGGACGGTTAATGCTGGTTGTGGATGACGCTGGAGTTGTCGTCCAATGATGTCCCATACGTGCTCGATTGGAGAAAGATCTGGTGATCTAGCAGGCCAAGGCAACATGTCGACACTCTGTAGAGCATGTTTGGTTACAACAGCGGTATGAGGGCGAGTGTTATCCTGTTGGAAAACACCCCCTTGAATGCTGTTCATTAATGGCAGCACAACAGGTTGTATCACTAGACTGATGTACAAATTTGCAGTCAGGGTGCGTGGGATAACCACGAGAGTGCTCCTGCTGTCATACGAAATTGCTCCCCAAACCACAACTCCAGGAATAGGGCCTGTGTGTCTAGGCCGCAGACAGGTCACTAGCAGGCGTTCACCTGGCGTCCTTCTAACCAACAAACGGCTATCACTGCGACCAAGGCAGAAAACACAACAGATCTCCACTCCGTCCTCCAATGAACTCTAGCTTGACACCACTCACGTCGCAAACGGCAGTGGTTTGGAGTCAGTGGAATGCACTGTACAGGGCGTCTGTCTCGGAGCTGTCCTTGAAGTAACCGATTTGTAACAGTTCATTGTGTCGCTGTGGTGTCAACTGCAGCTCGAATTTCAGCTGAAGACGCAGTACGATTATCCACAGCCATACGCCGAATACGATGGTCTTCCCTCTCAGTAGTACCACGTGGCCACCCGGAACCTGGTCTTCTTGACGCAGTACCTTCCCTTCACCACTGCCACCAATTCTCACGCATAGTGTGTACATTCCTGCCAAGTCTTTCAGCAATATCGCGGAAAGAAAACCCACCTTCTCGTAGCCCTACAACACGAGCTCGTTCAAACTCAGTGAGCTGTTGATAATGGCTTCTTCGTCTTCTCAGAGGCATCCTTGACTAACATTAACCCACTACGTCAAATCTCAACAGTAAATAACGATCACGAACCTCACAGCGCTTATTTAGAGCAAAGCTCATTTGCATGTTCATATTCTCGCTACTAGCGCCACACTTACGCGTGTAGCTCGAAATTTGAATCGACGTCATCTTTCAGATGTATAAACCCGCCTACCAAATTTCGTTTATCTAGCACAGCTCCTTCCTAGTGTTGGGATTTTTTTCCATCAGCGTAGAACATAACAACCATGCTTGGTCCAGGATTCGAACCCGGGATGGTCAAATTTACGGGAAAGACGAGCTACTCCTAAACCAGGACGCCAGAATTTAATACGTATGGAATAATATTATTAACTACTCAGCCGTCTTTGGCAACCAGCTGATACGCTGAAAGTACTAGTTACATTGTCTTTCAGTTAAATCTCTTAGGCAAAGCTTGATGTTCGCAATTCTTTCCCCCAGAAAATGTTTTTAAGCATTAAATTATGACAATTATTATGTTAACAGATTCCCACATTTCATTAACAGATTCATACATTCACACTATGTTAACAGATTCTCACATGTGGATTCATCTTTAAAAAATAGTCAGTTAACATAAAAATGCTCTTAAAATACGTAAAGGCGCCTTCATTTATCTTTTAACTGTTTCAGTGTTGTAATTTCACACTCTTTTTCCTCGTGTGAAATACACAAATATTAAGTTTACTTCAGCTTTCAATAATGGAAGAAAAACTGCAATTAACACTTTCAAGGCTACCAACGAGATATCTCGTTTTTTAGATGCTTCCAATTACAGGTTTCTGTGGGCTAAAATTTGTCTCTTGTGCCAGTTTATTAGTATAGTAATTTAGTAATAGATAGTAGCTTAGATTTAGTAGTTAATTTGGATAATTAGATTAGTAGTAGATTTAGGTAATTAGTTTTAGATTAGCAGTACATTTAAATAATTACTATTAGATTATTAGTAAATTTAGCAGTTTATATTGCGTATTAGTAGCTTTAAAAGTGTTAAGTATTAGTAAATACAATAAAAATTATTTATATTTCATTTCACTGATGAAATTTATTGTTAAATATCATGCAAAAAAGAGAAATTGCCATTTCTAAGAATAATTGCCGGAATTCAATAAAAATTTGCTCAATTGATATCTTAAAATTAAAAACTTTAAAATTTTTAAAAGTTGTAAAATTCGGATTTTACAAAAATCTCCTCCGAAGTTATCGCAGTAAAACGTCAAATTTCGCAAAAAATGTATAAATTAAAATTCTACCTAAAATTTAGAAAATATCGTTCCAGGGTGAACTTTCACACATTTTAAATTATATCTGTACCATATTTGGTGGTTGTAGATCTAACGGTCTGTCCAGCAAAGGGCAAACCCACGCACAGAAACACGGAACCGCACACACATTCTTCTTTATTCTAAGTAGAGATAGAGATAAATCTTCTTGAAAGTTGTTTATAGTTCATATTAATTATTTAATACTTCCATGAATCTGTTTAAGAGCAGCTTTTGAGTTTCTAAATTATTATTTCAGCTATTTATTTACGAATTACTAGCAGTTTTGGAAGACTAGGAAGCTGTTCTCTCACCATATTAATAATATTCATTTAATCATATCAGTTAACTTTGATAGTATAAAATTTTCTGATACACTTGCTATTCATGCAGATTTGCGAAATTAATTGGCATATAAAATGGGGGAAATCGGTCCAGTTATTGAGGTTTTGGAATTAATATGTGACCTTTCTTCATCTTAGTAAGTCTGCAGAAAATCGATGGTTTTCAGATTTCTACCGGCAATGGATTATGGTGGTAAGCAATTTATTATTGATGTAATATTTATAGGCCATAATTTTTCATATAAATCAAAAATTGACAAAATTGCATTCATGAATGAGGCAAGGGAGTAGTTATTTAATTTTACTAAGTATTTAAAAAAAAATTATTATTTTAATTTCCGGGATTTTTTTGATTGCTCACTGTTTATTAAACCATCTTATGTCACATGTTAAAAGAAACAGCTCATGTTTTCTCATATTTAGCAATATTCTATCTTACACAGCTAAGTTGTGACGACACATTCAAAATGTGCAATGGATTCCGAGATTAGATTGGCAAGTAATTACTTTTTTCCCTCATAAGAAGAGTGACAAAAGGGATTTTTCGTTATAATCTGTATTTACAGTACACTCTTTAAATGTACGAATTCCTAAAATGGATTTCGTTTTGGACGTGAAGTTTCTTCAAAATGCATTTATCGCAAGAAATATGGAATAAAAACTATGTTCCCAATTTTCTCTTACAGAAGAATGTTTGACTACTGACTAATGACATTTGACTATTTCAGTTGATCGTGAATTAACTTCATATCAATTCCAAAATATTCTTTTTTATAGAAACATATTCTTATTTTTTGTTGTTTTGTTAATATTAATTTTTTTTACATAATAAAAAATTAATAGCCATTTGTCAACATGATATCTCTATTTCTACTAATAAAGCAAAGTGTGAGTAAATGTTTGTGTGTGTGAGCGCGCGAGGGTGTTAGAGTTTCTACAAGTCATATCGTTTGATCTAAAGTTAAAAAACTTTGCACATATAAACTTTTTAGGTTGAAAATGTGCCCTTTGAATTTATTTTTAAAATTTTTATTAGAATTTTCATCAATTAAACGATATTTTGGCATTTTCCCTCTATAATGCACAAAAATATAACAGCATAAAAATGTTTCTCATCATCTTAAAGATTTAAAAGCTATCTTCTCAATAACAACAAATTTTGAATTAGTTTTAATAAATTTTTAAAAATATTTTAAGTTTATTTTTACAACAATGTATTTCACTGTTGAAGTGAAACTCAAATAATGCAACTAATATTCTATGTATTTTTCTTTTCCATTCTTATGGTCAAGGTATGAAGATTCTGTATATTTTTTTTATGTTGAGAAGGTTTCAATAAAAGATAAACTTTTAATAAAATTTTTGAAATTTTGATTCACTTACGGCCTTGGTTTCAGAACTCCGCAGTTGCGAAAATTTTTTAAAGATCGCTAATTTTTAAACGCGCTTGTTTTTTCTTGTGAAATAATGAAATATATAAAGATATAGACATAAAATCAGGAAAATACTTAGCATGATAAACAGTTTAAAATATTTTATTTGAGAAGTCATTGATACAGATTTACACAAAATATTTAATTAAAGGTTTTAATAATCGTAGATCTAGGTAACTATCTGTTGGACCAAAGCATTTAGTTCATAAATAAAAATAAGTACATAATTTACAATATTTCGAAAAATATTAGCTCAAATTCAAAAATAATTTATAACTGAACATAAAAATTCTGTAGTAACGATGATTCAATGTTTCCTAAGCAAATAACTAAGCGAGATTTCCTTATCAACTCTGTACAATTCCTTTTCTTAATTTTCGATAAAAAGGTGAAACTCCTTTTTGAATTTGCAATTCGTTTTACATAATTTCCGATTTAAAAATGATATTCTCTTATTATATTTGCATAAATCTTTTTCCTGATTTTCAGTTTAAATGTGAAATTTATTTATACAATTTATTACTTTACGAAGGATTTCTGTAGTAACGTTAATTGTTTTATAAGCCAGTAACCAAACAAGATTTCCTTATCAACTTTGCACAATCCGTTTCTTTATTTCCGAATAAAAAGTACAATTCCTTTTATCTTTTTCCTGATTTCCAATTCAAATGTGAAACTTATTTAAAAAATTTAGTACTTTACTAAAGATTTCTGTAGCAACGTTAACTGTTTCATAAGGCAGTAACCAAACAAGATTTCCTTATCAACTTTGCACAATCTTTTTCCTTATTCCCGAATAAAAGGTGCAATTCCTTTTTGAAGTTGTAATTCTTTTTACATAGTTTTAGATTTAACAATGAAATTCTCTTATCATCCTTGCATAAATCTTTTTCCTAATTTTCAGCTTAAATGTGAAATTCACTTCTGAATTTTTTTTAATGCATTCATCTATTATCATATTTTTTAATGTTTGGTCTTAAAAGGATTGTATTACCTTTTGAATAATGTTACACCATCATTAACCTCTTTATTTGAATTTCTTGAGATTCATATTCGTTAATCAATTAGTAACTATTTGAAAACCTACTACATGTTTCCATTCATAGGTTCTCATTAAATTAGCAAAATAAAGAAATAAGAAAAATATAATATAATCATAGAAAAAACTGAAAACATAATGGTTACGTTTTCTTCTAAGTATGCTTTGCTTTATGATATATTTTCAGGCAAAAAAGAAAATATTTGCATCTGGTTATCTCCTCTGATATTGTATTTTACTTAATGAAATATACTAACGCAAAAAGAAAAATGCATATGGTTATCACCTCTGTTAAATATAGTTTGCTATATGAAATGCTTTTAAATAGAAAGAAAAATATTTCTTTTGAAGAGAATTTGCTAAATCATATTTTTTAATTTTATATTATTCACTTTATAGCACTAAAATGGTTATTTATCAGTTCGATATTTTTTATGTTGTGAATCGTAGTTGCCTGTCAAATTTTGTGTAAAATCTGTCTGAATTCAGGGGAAGTATGACTAGTAGTTAATTATATATCATTAACTACAAAACGAAGAAAGCGAGATAGATAAAATTCAGTGTACAGATTTAACAAGTGTAATGTAGATACCCGTTAATTTTTAATCCAAATTCAACAAGGAGACAATTTGTTATGCAGTACTTTCAGACTGATGTGATTATTCTAAAACGTAGTGACTTTAATATACATAATTTGATAGGTGATTTTGCTTTTATAGTTGTAATTCTGTGAAGAATTTTGCTTCAAACAGTTGGAAAAATTCATCTAAAACAAAAATTCGATTGTCAGATATTATTAGCTGCATTCCAAGGATTATTCACCAAACTACTCGTCAAGGATCACAGGATTCATTCAGAAAAAAATTATAAATTTCCGCCAACGGCATTATTTTGTAAATATTGTTCACCAATTCCATGCAAAATATTCTCTACAATATCACATTTAATAGGCCAATAGTTTCTATAGCACAAAAATGATCGAGGGAAAACTTTAATTTAATTTTTAATCAAATACACCAAGTAACGATTTCCCCCTAAATTTGGTGTAGCTGTATACATTCAGCTCTGTAAAGCGTTTTGAATGATATTTATTTAACAGCAAAGACAAAAATGTACGAAAACAAAATTAATTCTCTAAAATTTTCCAATTTAAGCAGAAGGAAAATTATCTTTACGTTTCAGAAGTCATGGAAATTAAACATTAAAATTCCAATTAATTTTCAAGCAAATAATTCTAAAAACAACTACCAGCCAAATTTGATGTAATTTTAGAACCAACTATGTGCTTTGTCAAGCGTTATTCGTGCATCTTTTTTCATCATGCATGTCACGTAATGCCATTTACAAATAGTATTCCAACATATAAATATTAAGAGGTTAAAAAAAAAACTCTATCCTAAAATTTAGGTTAATACTATCCTGCTAGGCCCCCTAAGCTCTAGGTGAACTCCCGATAACAAATAAAAAAATTCTTACCAAATTACGCAGCTGCATTTGGTATTTCCCCCCCCCCCCAAAAAAAAGGAGGATTTCTTTTTTCTGAGGGAAAAAAAAGGTGACATGTCAGAAATTTCCCTCTTGAGATCGTAATATGAAATGTTTCTAAGTGACATTTAGAACAGTTTATTGTTTCACGAATATAGAGCAAACAATTGAAATTTCCCGCCTGATTTCAAAATATCGGGTGACTTCTCATCTGTTTTCTTCTCTGATAAAGGAGCGGAGATGCAGTTTTAACCGTGCAACCCATCAAGATAAATGATGAATCAAAAACGATCACTTTGAGGAATGAGTGGTGGATTGCAAAACTAACATGCTGTCCCTTGTGCAGTAACCTATCAACTTTCTTATCGGGGAATTATCGAAACGTTCTCTTTCGAGCTTTCTGGCTTATTTATAGGGGGACGCAAACCGTTTAAACCTATAGTGTACTCACAAACTTGGAAAGATCAAGATTTACCTAAAGTTGAGGATGGAGGGTAATACTAACGGAATAGAATTGTCAGGTTAGTTGTTGTGTATAAATATGTTTCTTTAATTTTAAAGTGAATATACTAATATATATATACATTCAATATATATATTTATATATATATTAATTTTAAGTATTTACTAATTATACATTAAAATTTTTTTGAAATTTTGACCTGTTTTTAATTTTTAATGGAAAAAGTTTATCACCTTATTTGCTCCATTTTATGTCGAGTTTGACTTTCTTGCTTCAGATAATGTAACAATTCCTTTTCATTTTTTTCTACATATTTTATTATACCATATAAAAATTGAAGTTGCATTGATAAAAAATAATATTTGCATCATTGCAAGTGTATTTGGCTTCGTTTGCAAGTACTGCATATAAATCATGATAAAAACAACAGACGATTTAGAAAATAAAACTTATTTCTTTTATATTGATAGACTATGTTTCATGGATGTAAAAAAACCCATTTGTTTCAAAGCAAATAATGATTGGACTATTCATAAGCATTGAATGTAATTAATGCATATAAAAATTTAAATTTTTTCGCTATTCAAATTGCATACAAAAATCTAGGCCAGAAAATTTATTTCGCATATTTTTGGACAATATTACGGATGCAGAAAAAAAAACATTTTTTGATGCAAATAATATTTTAATGCATAGAAAAGTTTTAAATTTTGCATTATTTAAATTGCATATAAAAATTTGTCAGAAAACTTATTTCGTATATTTTGGTGGACCTTGTAGTTACGGCACTGAATACAAAAAAATTGTTTAGAACCAAATAATATCGGAACTTATTCATAATCTTGCATAGAAATAATTCATATAAAAATTTTAAATTTTGCTCTTGTTTAAATTGCATATAAAAATGAAAGCCAGAAAAATTATTTCTGACATTTCCGTTGACTACGTAGTTACGACATTGGAAGTTAAAAAAAAACTGCTTTGGAGCACATAATACTTGGACTTATTCATAACCATTGCATAGAAATAATGCAAATGAAAATTTTAATTGTTGCATTGTTTAAATTGCATATATAAATTTAAATCAGAAAACTTATTTCGTATATTTTGGTTGAATATGTTGTTATGGTATTGCATGAAAAAAAATTGTTTCGAAACAAATTATATTTGGACGTATTCATAACCATAGCATATAAATAATGCATGTAAACATTTTAATTTTTACGTTGTTTAAATTTCATATAAAATTTAGGCCAGAAAACTTATTTCGCATATTTTGGTGAACAATGTTGCTATGTCTTTGATTGTTAATAAAATTGTTTCGTAGGAAATAGCATTTGGATTTATTGCAGAGCGTTTAAAATGGATTTATTGTATATAAATAATGGATATAAAAATTTTAATTTTTGCATTATTTAAATTGCATATAAAATATAAAGTCTTACTTCGTAGATTTTAGTGAACTATGTGGTAACGGCATTGGATGTAAAAAATTGTTTCGAAGGGAATAGTATTTGGACTTATTCGTAACCATTGCATATAAGTAGCGAATATGAAAATTTAAATTGAAAAAACTTATTTTACATATTTTGGTAGATTATGTATCACAGATACAAAATTAAAGAACATTTTTTGAAGCAAATAATGTTTGGATTTATTCATAACCATTACATATAAATAATGCATATAAAAATTTTAATGCACTATTTATGTGCAAAACCTGCATTATTTATATTGCATATAAAAATTTAGGTCAAGAAACTTTATGCTTAGGTGGATTCTGTAGTTACCGCATTTTATAAAAAAATTGCTTTGAAATAAATAATATTTGGACTTATTCATAATCATTGTTATAAATAATGACGATTTTATGATGAAAAAATACTAGGTTTGAAGTTTAATTTTCAAAAAATTAATCATTTGTTTACACGAATTAAGATTTTAAAAAATTAAAATCATACTAGGAGTTTATAAACCTATTTGGTCATTATCTATAATAGTGCTATCATTCTATATGTATTTTAATTTTCCGTATCAATTAAAATACAATTCAATTATTTGTTAAATCAAGAAAATGGATTGTTCATATAATAGCTAAAAAATTTCGTTACTTGTATTCTTTTCAATGGATAACTACAAATAAAATTATCAATAACATGAATGAAGCATTTTGTTTTAAAGGTAATAAACTAACTGGAAATTTACAGAAAGGTCAGTAAATAATAGTGTTGTTATTTTAAATTTAGAAAATTAATATATCATTTTTAATTATTTCTTTTAACTAGATTACCTCAAAAGATGAAATTACTAATTTTAAAAATTTAATCACATGTTATAAATAAATTAATTTGAACATTCAGTCACCAGCTATTCGCAGATCAGATTCAGAGCAATAATTTATAAATAATCAATTTAGATTATTTATATCTTACCATAGCAAATGAAAAAGCAATTGAAGGATTTGCCACAAAAAGTAGGTAGCTCCAATTATTTGTTTGCATACCACCGGTGGTAGTACCAGGAGCTACCTCCACTATTGCAACAAACTAATGAGATAAACAGCACTATCGCTTGAGTTAAAAGGAGAACTAACGATTAGAGTTATATCTCTCTGGCGCCAAACGAACAAGGTTTTATTTAACAGCATGATAGTACATGTAACGCCAAATAATACTAATCGAGCTACATCCTTTTTGCAACAAACACTTCAATTTTAAATAGCACTATAAATGAAGATTATTCCGAATATTTAACTTTTACATATAAAGTTTCGAAATTAATAGTCGAAATTTGTCCAGCTATTGAATCTAGCGATCGTGCTAATTTTTTTTTGTGATAACTTACAAAAATAGATGGCAACCATTAATGGTGTATCTGTTGTTGTTGTTGTAATACCCCTTGGTTCCAATGTCCTCCAAGTTCCCATAACAAAATGATACCTCTGGGGGTACTGAATCAGGGATGAGTCGGTCTCTGATTCGGATCTAAATTCTGACTTGCTGATGGATGAATGAGTGTATGAATGAATTTGACCACCCCCTAAAAAGGGTTGTGTCGTGTATGTTCGAGCAAAGTCGTCCTTTCACCTGAACAGTGCTTGTTAACAACGAAAGGCGCACACCTCTGCCTTAACCTTAATCCTTAATGGTGTATCTAAAGATCACGAGCTTTCAAATAGAATAAGAATGCATGAGATATTTAAGATAAATTGGCCAACGAACTTTGCAGAATTTTTTTGCTCAGAGAGAACGTACACTGTACATTATTCAGTAATGCAACGTTTCTGAATTTTCTCCCTTAAGTACAGAAAGGCAAGGGACAAGTAACCACTGATAACGAATCTAAGCGTCATGATCTTTCAAATGAAAAAAAGTTGGTGAACTTGAAACTGTAACTGTAACTTCATGATTGGTTACTCAACATTCCAATTTTTCAAAATATAGATGGATAAAAATTGAAATCCAAGTGCTGTAAAAGTATTCGGCACAGTGACTTTAATGCAATGAAAACTTATGTCGAATATTCTTTTCATTCTTTTCTTAGTTATCTGAATGTTTAAAATTCTTTTATTAGTAATTATTTAAAAGAGAAACTTTTCGAGGTAAAATCAATTTCTTCAGAGATAATTGTTAGGTAAGAAATTAAAACGATACTCCTTAAATTTACCTAAGAGGATGTCCTTGATCTATTTGAAATAAATAACCTCCGTTTTTTAAAAAATTTTGGGCTTATTATGAAACACAAAAAAGGCTATTTGCTTTAGCAAAAAGAAAATATTTCATCAAATTTAATCTAATTAATGTAAATAGACGTCATTTTAGAGATACAGATCTTGCAAACATACATTTGAAAATTCTTGTAAAAAAATTAAAAAATAAGCTTAAAAAATATTCATTTCATGATTTGTTCATTCAAGATTTTCAAGTTCATAATATTAAAATTAACGGAAATAGCCAGTCTTATTTGAGATGAAATTTTCATACTTCTTTCTACTGAAAAACAGGTGGTTAAGTTAATTTTTACAAAATCTTCATTAAAGCGTTGTTTATAATACAATATTCATGAGCAAAATTTTAACTATGTACCGTAGGCGAAAAAGAATCGAATTAATAAATATTCGAGAGAATTTCAAAGCTTTTGTAAAAGAATTTTTTATAAATAATTTATTTTCAAAGTAAACGCTTATTTTATATAAAATTTTATCGCGCATTAAATCGTTTTATCTTTTGTAATTTTTTATTTAATGAAAAAAAAATCTAGTATTCTGTAAAGAGCAATGAAATCTAAATAAATAATAAATATTAAAATACGAAATAAAAATACTAAAATACTGAAATAAATTTAAAATGTAAGAAATTTCAAAATATGAAAATATTTCATAGAAACGCACCACTGTTTAGCGATGGCAAGTCTATGAATTTCTTAATGTCAGTATCATTTGCATCTACTATTTATTAAAAATTAAGTGTGTATGTGTGTTAATTTATGATAAAGGCTTATATATTAATAATTAACGGGATACCAAAAGTTGGAGTCTTAAAAAAATCACATTTTATAAATAGTGTTATTAATAAAATTTTGTCTATGCAAGATTAACAAATATTTACATACATTTTTAATGTGTGCCAATAGTATGTCAACATATGAACATATGTTTATATATTTGATGCGATCTATAAAGTATAATATACGACATACACGAAGCAAAAAACTCATTCGGATCTTTCTATAGAGAACACTGTTGTATTTAGAAATGCCAAATTCTGCAAATAATTTTTAAGCAGAAGATATTCTCAAGCAATGAAGTCTTGATAATTTTTATTAGAATTAATAATTAATAAAAATATTAATGGTTTTCCTCAACAACGTCAAAATAAGTTAACGAATGCAAAAATTTCTTAAACGAATGTGAAAAAAAAGAGAACATTCTTTTCAGGTATACAATGTCCTTCTAATTTTAAACATTTTTAAGTATAATTGACAACAGTAGCTTTAGCTATCGCATTTTAGCACATGCGCGACAAGAATGAAATTACATTTTTTTTTCAATTATATACTCACGATATCGCATCTATATAATTAAGAAAAAACTTGAAAAATTAGATGAAGGCGGAAGAATCAAACCTAAATGATTATCATTCAATGATAATTTGGAATACAAGTTTGAATCGCATTTTTTTAATGGCTTCTTAGCTATTTAAAAAATTTATAGTTTCTACAAAAAGACTTACGCACGCAATATATCAATAAGGATACAATTTTCAAACCGTAAAAAGCGTTTTTAATAGATGCTACAAAAAATACTCGTTTTCTTTTTAATTCGTTTATTTTAATTTATATTAAGGGCATATTTTTTTATTGACCAAGCCAAAAAGAAAAGAAAAAGAGAGATACAAATTGAAAATATTTAGGGAAAAGAAGACGAAGAGAAAATAAAAAATATATATATTATCAAATTCAATGACTGAAAGAATATTAAAATTTATAAAAAATATGTCATTTAAAAATATATTATGTTAAAATTCTTTAATATTGATATCACAAATGAAGAGTTGAATGTCTGTTAGAAGTGCTTCATGATTTAGTTTGAATGATAGAATTATTATTTGCAATATAATTATTGTTTAAAAATCGGTGATCGGTATTTCGTTTGTCGTAAACTTTGTAGTTTGTTTATAACTGGTATAGCAATCAATTAAAAGTATTGTTAATGAATTGATGATTAATTGAGTAACTCAGATATAGGTTATCAAAAGCTGATAATATTCGCTATTTTTGAAAAATTCTCTCCGACAAATCCAAAAGACTTGCCTTTAAATCACAAGCCTTTTTAAGCATTTTAATTAATGTCATGTCTAATTTTTTTTAATTTCATGGAGATTAACAAAAGTGTTATTTTCTTATTCTTTTTTCTTAATAATCTTTCTTGATATATATTAGGTTGGGGAATAAGTTCGTAGCGTTTTTACCGAAGACTTTTATTTAAACAAAAAAAAAAAATAATTATATCAATAGTTAATCAATTATATATTCGCAGTTGCTGTTTACAACTTCTTCCCACATCTAGACAAATTTTTTGATGCTGTTCCGCCAAAAAATCGCCTGGTCTGGTGTCAAAGTTGTTGAGCCAATTTTTAAGGAGCTCTTTGTTATAGAAGTAAACGCCCTTCATATGGTTTGACAGGGAGCAAAAGATGGTAATTGGTTGGTGAAAGGTCTGGAGAACACGGTGGATGCTGAAGGACATCCCATTCGAGCTCTTGGAGTGCGGCTTTGACGACTTGTGCAACATGGGGCCTGGCGTTGTCTTGAAGGAGTATGGTTTGACCATGTCGATCAGGTCTTTTCAGTCGAATAGCCTCCTCATTCACGCGGTGCAGCTAGGCAATGTAGAGCTCCTTGTTGACTTCGGCATTCTTTTCGAGTACTTCCCATTGCACCATGCCCTCCCAGTCCCTCCAGAAACATATCATGATCTTCTTTGGATGAAGGTCCGGCTTGATTCTCGGCTTTCGCGTATCTCCTGGAGCCACCCACTCCTTTCTTTGCTTCATATTGATGTATCGGCACCATTTCTCATCACCCATGACGATTCGATACAAAAAGCGTTGTTTATAACCGTGTGTTGCTCGATGGAGGGCGATATGCTGAGAAGCAATTTGAAGGCGACTTTCTTTGTTGTTGTTTTTTCGCTGAGCTCGTGTGGCACCCATGCTCCCAATTTTTCGGTAAATCCCATTGAATGAAGGTGATTGAAAATCATTTTATGATTGCAGTTCATTTTTTTCGCCAATTCATGGCTGACTTGGCAACCGTTCTTCTTCAAAAGTAATTTGAGACGTTCTTCATCGAATTCAGAAGGCCTTCCGCTGCGGGGCGTGTCATCGACGTCAAAATCGCCATTTTTGAACTTTGCAAACCATTTCCGTGCTGTAGACTCGCCTATGGCATCTTCTCCATACACGTCACAAATGTCCCGGGCTGCTTAGGCAGCTTTTCGACCTCGATGAAAAGCAAAGAAGAGCAGGTGATTTTTGCCTCCTGGGTATTTCATTTCTAAGCCTAAAAACTAATTAAAAATTGAATAACTCAAAAATACAATTAGCATGGTTTTGTAGAGCAGAAAGAGTTCTATCGAATGAATATTTACCCTTTGCCAAACAGCAAACAAATCGTTGTAAAATAAAAGAAATATAAAAACGCTTTGAACTTATTCCCCAACCCAATATATTATCCTTGAAAATAGCAACAAATTATTGCTGAAATGCCACTCAAGGTTATAAAAAATGATTCTATGATGAAAAACAAAGGGGTTATTCTTTATTCCTTAAAAATTCAATATTCTTTATTCAAAAATAAAGAATAAGGGCATTTTTACCCCAAAACGATTCTTTTAACGTATTAACTTAACTCAATTCATACTTTGACAGATTTGTGTTTCAAAATTATATGTCTTATGAAAAGATATTAATGATATCCCCTTGCTTTCAATTTAGGATTTTAAAATTGTACATTTATAGAAGAAAATCTGAGTAATTAAAAGTATTATTCACTCCTTTTAAATTTTACAATCAGATATTTTATATATATTTATCGAAATGAGGAAAAAATTATCTGGTACTAAATTTAAGTTTGCATTCTATTACTTACTTATTAATTAATTTCAAATATTTTGGAATTTAAAATTTCATTGAAAAAACATCTTTATTATATTTTTAATTTTTTTTTTTTTTTTTTTTTTTTTTTTACTTTTAGACTTCAATAATTTTAGCACTAATATGGCAGACGTATAGCAATGTCAGTAAATTTGTTTAATTTCAGCACCCATATTTAAATCCAATTATCTAATTAACATATTTTGAAGTCCAAAAATATTAAATCATTTGTACCCCCTAAGCTATGGCTTTTACTTTCTGTTTTGGAAGCTTTACACGTATTTTGATCGATTGCCAATATAAAGAAAAAAATATCATTTTTATTGGTTAAAACAGGTTGATCCTTTCGTTAAAAAAATTATTAATTACATCATACTTCGAAGGACAGTAGCTGGGAAAAAGAGATCCCGATCCGTAGTTGGAAATTTGCCAAAGCATTCTTGTCAGAATGCGGATAAGGTGAAGAAATATTGGATAAGTTATTACTTCATATTAAAAAAATTAGTAAAAATAAATTTCTTATAGTTAAATATGATAATAAAACTATTTTTCAATGTTAATTACTTGTTTTTCTTCAGTTAAATATAAAGAATAAAAAAATTTCTTCTCTTTCTTATGTAATGTTTATAAAGTGGATATATGTAAATTTCTTTACACGGCGAGCACAATGTCAAAAAATGTTTTTAACTTTTTACAGAGGATTGATTTGTGGCTATTAAATTTAGACCGTAGTTTCTTTACGAAAAATAAATGGGAACTGAAACAAAGCTTTTTTTAATGATAATTACACTTTTAACTGAAAAGTAGCTGAAATTTATAATATTTTCCACCAATAACTTCAAAATATATTATTGCAGAACTACCACTTTACAATTAAAGAAGTGTAATGTTTTGAGTAGCAGCAGTTTTATTCCTATATAATTTATCTATAAATAAATTTTAAATGTTATCAAATATTTAAAAAATTAAATAAATGTTAGAATAATCCTTTGTACTATATTAGTTATTGCTTTTATAGAAATGAGCGTTGTGATGATTTTATGCATATTTTTCTGCTGACATTATTGTTACTGTGATTAACAGTAAATTTTTAAATATTATATAAAGACTGAAGGAATCAAACCAAAATATGTTCTATAATTCTGGGTCCGATTCTCGATGCTTTTTCTTACCACAGCCATTCAGACTGAGTTGATATTTAGATTAGTAGTATCAGGTACAGATTTATATTACAGTCTAGTCCCGAGTATCCGGTTCACGACTATCCAGCTTCCGTAACATCCGACCTAGTTTTTTTTATAGTAATTAATTGAGGATGTTATTGTATTGCAACATTGCCAAGACATTGGGAGCGGACATCTACCACGATCCTCTTGCGTGTCGTGTGCAAAATGCAAGTTGTGACACGAAAAGAGCAGCATTCTGCTTGTTGTTCATTGTTTCGGCAGGGTGCCACGGAACTCGGTTGCTGCCGTTGTTCCTGATTGTAACTTCACCGCATATGCAAGGTTCGTTAAATTGTTCATGGGGTGTGTGCTTTTAAATCTATCACAGTGAAGTATGCAGAATTCATGTTAAAATGTGAACAATTTATATCCTTTAACTTATTTTTCTCTAATAAATTCTTGCAGCGCAGTATATAAACCGAAATAAACTACCAATACAGATCCTTCTATTTTAAATCGACACGTTACCGGCAACTGCTTCTATGATTCACTGAGCCGCGGACGCGTTTACATGGGTTGAGATAAACATTGGGCTTCATACTCAAAAATAAATGAGAAAATACATATTATAATAGAACGTTTCGGTATAAAAACTTTGTCTTCTGGCATTGGTGGGTAAAGAAATGAGTACATAGAATGGCTTATCCGGCTTTTTTTGTTATCCCACTTACCCTTGCGTTACATTAGGCCTGATATTCGGGAGTGTACTTTATACTCAACTAATTGTATTTTATAAAGTCGGTAACCGAATCTTTTTTTCATCGAAATGAAACCGGATACTCGGTGGATATTTTTTTATTGAAGTATTTTTAAAATCTTCCTGCACCACAAAGTATCCAATGGGACTTACAGAAGTAAGTACTCAATCCATAACAAAAGAAAATAAGAAACTCTGTTGGTATTGGCTTTTGTAATTATTGCGATAGTTGCTCAATTATTGCAACGATATTAAATAATATTTTCGCTTTATCGGCTACTATATAATTATAAGCAAAATTTTTTTTAAAATAGATTAGTCGACTCTAAATTGTTATCATGTTGAAGTAATTAGAATTAAAAATTCGAATCATTTAAAAAAATTCGCAATTAAATTTTAATAATATTTAAAATAACTAAGTTCAAAAGCTTCTGAGTTTAATCTTTAAAACTTTTTATTAATTTTATTTTAAATTATATTATTAATTTTGATTTTATTAATTACTTAATTTAATTTTTAATTTTCTATACTTTTTTAAATTCATGGTAATATTTTAAGATTAATGAGTAATTGATCATGAATTTTAGTACGTAAAAAGTAACCTATCAGATAAATTTGTAAAATATTATTTCTTATCTACGGTTAAAATTTGATTATTCTTTTCTAATCTAATGTTACCACGTAGCGACGAACGCTGTTACCTCTTTAGAAAACTGCTGATAAACGGATAAATCCTTTGAAAGTGTTGAACAACTTGTAGGTCAAGGATCTAGAAGATGAAGAGATATATCTATTGACATCTTCTGATTAATATAATCGTTTAAGGTTGATGTTTTTGTATACGTAATCTGTGTGCATTAACTCTTTCTTCTCAAAATTAGTGCTGAAATTTGCTTTCATCACTTTTTGATAGAGTACTGATAATGTAATATGTTCGTTCTAGAAAACAAAAATAGGACTTTATCGTATTTTTCGATACTGAGAAAACATATGCGTTTTTCTAAAATATGTTTCTCAGATATAAAGAACTCCTAAATTCTCTTTGAGAATGATACAAATGCGTAGATTTTTCATGCACGTCAAAGTAAATCTTTATTTAATAAATAAATTTTTAAAGATATTTTTTTCGAAGAATTTAAAGGAAATGCTATTATTTAACCTTTAACACCACACCACACCTCCGTTTCTAGAGCTCATGCGGCCCCTTTCCAGTTTGGTGTAGATGTAGCTGAACTTTATTTTAAAAAAGAAAAAAGTACACAACAATTAATGGAAAAGA
>JAPMOQ010059638.1:290012-330189 GCA_026543055.1 Argiope trifasciata
GTACATGTTTATATATTCATTCGTACATGTTTATATATTCATTCGTAGAGGTTTATATATTCATTCGTTCATGTTTATATATTCATTCGTACAGGTTTATATATTCATTCGTGCATGTTTATATATTCATTCGTACAGGTTTATATATTCATTCGTATTATATTTACTTTATATTTTCATACATGTTTATATATTCATCATGTTATATTTACATTATATTTTTATGTATATGTTTTTAAAATTGAAGTATTCAAGCAGCAAAATAATCCCCAAAATATAATTCATGGGTTTTTTTATTATTAAAAATTTAAACATTACCTTTGATGATTTTTATGACTATGCCAGGAGCAATTGTGAAAGTTTCTGGGATGTAAAAGTATGTATGTTTGTACGTTTGTTTGATGCCTGCTATTCAGGCTAGAACGTTTGGCTTAGAGAGACCATAAATGTCATATACACTTTTTGGAGGAGGTTTTTCTGCAGCTAATATCAACGAAAAAGAAAGAGAAGAAATTTTTAAATTTTTGTTTTGACGAGATTTTTGTCATAACTTCTGAAATCACAAAAATGATATTTACATCCTAAATTGTCTTGTTAATTATATTTATTTGATAATATGCGAGTTTTTCCTGAATTTAGCAATTTTTAAGGATACTTTTTGTTTAATTTTCTGCATATTATATATTTGGCTGAAATTCAAATTTTTTTTATAAAACTCAAAAATGTTTTTCACATATTTAATTTGTGTTTTTATTCCATTGTTGTCATTTAAAGAAGAAAATTTCTGTTTATTATTTATGAAATTTACTTATCGAGTAAAACAATAAAGCTATAATATTCTGAAAGTCAAAAAATGATTGAACCTGACATTTACGTTTTTAATAATACTGTGACATCATAGAACTGGGTTTCCTCTGAAAGGTTCATACCTGAATGAACAGATTATATGAGGACAGTTAAAATAGCATGGCTTTGATTTCTTACAATTTGGTGGAATTACACAAGAAAATATATCCAAAAAAATTTAACTGAAATATAATCAATATCTCCAGCAAACCAGCTGAACGAAAAGATGACTGACAGTCACCAAACTGAAAAAGAATCATATTTGAATACAAACTGGCATAATTGAAAATCAAATATTTGTCTAGTTTCCAAGAAGATTATGACTTCGAATCTGATTACTATCTAAATTAATATTAACTTTCCCTTTTGGCGACTAACTTTTCTGGTCATATTAATAACATTAATTCAGTACAGTCAACCAAATTTGATGAAGTACATTTCAAAACATCAAACGAAAGAATTATTATTGTAATTATAATTCTTCCATCTGGCGTATAATGAACTTATTTATATTTATCATACACCAAATATTTAAGCTTATTATACGTATAATTTTGTTTTTTACATAATATACGCCGAGGCTCATGTTTTATGGACACGATGCGGTGAAAATAATTACAAAATCGGCCAAATTGTTAAGGTTTGATACTAATGTAAAAGTTTTATTTTGAAACTTCTCCTGAAAATCGGGAAGACTAGGACAAACAATCATTGATGATATTATCTAGATGTCATAAGATTTCATTCGAGATAAAAAAATTCCGGAAATTAGTTTAGTTTTAAATGTTAAGAAACTATACTATTGCTGTTTTTTCTGTTATTTTTCTCAAAAAACATTTTACTACAGAGGGCAGGCTATTATTAACTACATATCTAGAAGCCAAGAACTTTCTTATAAAATTATAGAAACTTGCAGGTGGTTGTAGTTATAGAGATCGTTTCTTTTGTTTTGCTTAATTGTTTTAAATATATAGAAAGAAAATCTGAAACAAATGTGAGCTATTGACCAAAAAAAAAATTTTTCTTTTATCAATTGCCTTACACTTTAATAAAACCTGACAAATTTTTGCCCCTGTATCTCATTAACTCTTTTCCATGTGAAAGAAATAAGTATGTATTTTTGTAATATACTACGCATTATCTTAAACTTCTCAAATATCTACTTTTAATCAAGCATATAATACTTGATAAAATTATGGAAAATTTTCCTTTATGAATAGTTATTTATCATGTAAATCTCTAGCCTATGTCTTCAATTTAAGTTCACTTTTGAATCCCTTGACGCCCTATAAATAAATAAAAAATCAATATTTCTTAAAATAATATTTAAGGCTTAATTTATGAGAGCTTTGGTTGTTTGAGACGATCCAAATTTTAAAGCTGAAACCTCACGAATTATAAAGCCGATCTTGGTTCTCTTTAAATCCTGGGGAGGAGTGGGGATAAAATTCCATACCATACTACCGCTGATACAAGACAGAAACATGGGGAAGAAATTTCTTATCTTCTGTAGACAATTCAAAATTGCTAGATGTGTTACGGAATAGCCCTCAAATGCTACATAAATCTAATTAAACGAATATTTACTTGGTCTTCCATTTGTTAATGCTACTTTTTTTTCCTTTTTAATATTTGATTGCAGTCAATATTTAAATTCATTTTGCAGTTGATCCAAATAGTTTGCTAGACGAAGAAGAAGATTCTATTTATTTTTGTGGCCATTCCTTGGGACTGCAGTTGAAATCAATTGAAACTTCCGTTGATAATGTTTTGAAAAATTGGGCGGAAAAGTAAGTACATGATGAAAAAGATTTTCTTTGTGGCATCTCATCCCAAGGAAATTCGCTTAAAAATGACATTTTAAACTATATTTTTCATCACCAAATGCTTAGTTTTTAAGTGATTTGAAAGTGGCAGTGTATTCAATAAAAAATAGTCCAAAAATCCAATAAAGCCTTTTTAAATTTAAAAAAAGCTTTGACTCTTCAAAGTAAATAGAATTATTAATATTTCGTTATTGCATTCCAGTTTATCTATGATAAATATTTGCTTATTTATTCAATTTATTATTTTTAAAATTATTAACGTTTTAATTATATTTATCACTATTCATTAAATTTCTCTTTTATCCATTGTCTTTTACGAATAATCAACAAACCGTTTGAGATAAAATTAATGCTGAATAAATTATTTTAAATAATGTGAATTGTATTTTTTTAATTACTGAAAAAATTTCATTTAGAGTTCTGAAAAATGCTTCTAGATCTAAAACACAATTGAAACTCTCTACAGAAGTATCAGTTATGAAATCCAAAAACGTAATCTGAATCAGTAAATAGCTAAAGATAAAAACAAATTTAATCTAAAAAATTTGTATAAGAGTCTCTCCAGGAAGAGATTCAATCTAAGAATTTTTTTTGAATGGCCAGACTTTCGTTCAAAGAATTGACATCTTGTAACCCGAAAGTCTTATGAAATTGAGAGACTCCGGAAAATATGATAATCTCAAATTTCCTATATTTTATCTAACTCTTCTTCCTTTGGAGACTCAATCTTGAATCCATATTAATCAATTCAATGTTTTGAACTAAGATTTGGTTTCAAATAAAAAAAAAATTTGAATCCCAGGCTAAAGATGACGATAAAATTTTTAAGCCATATCCTGTCTTTATCATACGTATCTCTCAATTAGTTTCTTTGATTTTATTATCGATATCTCTTTTTGAACTGTTTGTCAAAGCTTTTAAATATTGCAAATAAATCAGATTCTCTAGCTTCGGTTTAAAATCTTAATTTTTCTTTATTCTCATTTTTAGATCTAATTTTTCTTCGCTCAAATTTTTGGGTCCTTCATTTTGAAATTAGTCGAGTTTCTCTATACTGATCTTTTTTCTGCTATTTCAGAGTTAAAAACAGAAGTTTGTTTTAAAAGATTAATTTGTGATATAAACTTAAATTAGCAAGTAACCAACTGCTTCTAGGGCTCTAGATTTTATCAAATTTACTTTGGCACATTTCTTGATTCTCAAATCTTGCCTGTAATTGAACTATTCATATGTTCAAATAGTTCGTCAGTTGTTAGCTGATTTATGTTTCTTGGAATAAGGGCCCTTTCTGGCCATACTTCGCCATTTAAATGATAAAGTAGAGCACTGTTAATTATTTTAAACATTGTATAAAATCATAATTATGTACACTGAGTGGCCAAATTACTATTGCCACCTCCTCAATACAGGGTTGGACCATTTTTAGCTCTTGATACGGTTTGCATTCTTCTTGGTATACATTCTGTGAGAGATTGGTAGGTGATAGGAGGTATTTAACCCCATGTTCAATGAATTGCACTTTCCAGTTCCTTCAGATTGGATGGACCTATATCCAGCTGTTCGATTTCATCCCACAAATTTTCAATTGGATCTTGTGATTGTTCGGGCCAAAAAAGCTAGGTAAAGTCAACGTCATGCTCATCGAGCCCTCTAATGACAATACTAGCTGTATGACAAGGAGTATTGTCCTGCTGAAAGTACCCATCCCTAGCAGGGTACATCATTAACATAAGAGGATGTACTTGATCTGCAAAAACGCTTAAATATCTTTGGGCATTCAGATGTTGTTTTACAGTAATCAAAGGACCCATGCAATGCCAAGAAAATATTCCCCAAACCATAATGTCACCTCCATCAGCTTGAAATATTGTGGTAATGCAGTTTGAGTGCAAACTTCCGTTCTGTTTCTTTTTTCTATATCTTAAGCCTGTCATTTGAATGATGTAATTGAAAACACGATTCATCAGACCACATGATTATTTTCCATTCATCTACTGTCCGATCCTTATGCACCTTTGCAAACTGGAGACATTTGTTCTTGTTCAATGTTGACAGCAGAGGCTCTCAAACAGGTCGTCGGCTCCTATAGCCTGTATAGTGTATTGAGCATCTCTCACTTCGTTCAGAGACGTTCTTGCTGCTTCATTAATATTCCGCTATGTTTGATGTACTGTTGCTCTTCTGTTGGAGTGAACAACTCTGACAAGTCTCCTTTCGGCTCAACCATTCAGTAGCCCATGACAACCAAAATGTCTGACGTTGAAACTTGGTTTTCTGCTTGGTAACCCTTTTTCTGTACACATAAATTTCACAAGAATAACCATTTTGCTGCTACTGGTTCCGACGCTTCGAGTGCCTACAATCATCCCGCGTTCAGAGTCAGTTAAGTCACGTTTTTTGCCCACATTTCCGCGATAAACACATTTCACTTGCTTTCCATTCCATTTTTGTAGCTATCGCGTCCTCTAGTGGCAACACTGGTACGCAATGATTGATTTTACACAAAATTGTTAAGTGTTCATAATAATTAGGTTTGTTTTGGCGTATATACTAAAACAAACAGCTAAATTAAGAATGATAGATAAGCTTTTATGTATTAAAAAGTACAATTAAAAATTAGGAACTATTGAAGTTATGTAGTAAAATGAGAATAGCACGTAAAAATTTTTAAATATTAGGACAGTAATTCCCTCCCAGCAATTCTGGGGGTTACATGTGATGAATAAAGGAAAAAATGAGCATTTGTTCAAAATATGACGAACGGTTGATTCAACGCAGCATTTGAAGCACATAAGTGCCCTTTCACAGAGGCATAGGTGCTTATAGGAACATAAAGTATGTTCAATTAAAAGACGAAACAAAAGTCAGTTGCAGTTTACCATTGCTGTAGCTTGTACTTGATGACCCTCTAAGCCGTATTTTCATATCACAAATTGAAAAAAATATTTGACATATATCTTTTACTCACAATGCTTCTAGATTTATGAGAAAAATTTGAATTGTTCTTATGGCACTCAGGTTTTATTCCGCAATATGCAAAGTAAAAGTTATCAAAAGTCCTCAAGCCGTAAATTAAATTAATTTATCTATGCAATCTGCCAGTTTTCCTGTTAGCATTCTCTTCAAGCCTGCGTTTTAGCTTTATGTAATTTCCAGCTGTTTTCATATTGCATTTTTTAAAATATCTATCCAATTTCATCCGTTTTGTTCTTTTATTTTAAATGTTTTGATTTGCATTCTAATCACAACGCGCTCCTTTGACGACATGATTCACAACTCAGTTTTTTTTTTCGTAATGAAACAAGTATTCATTATCAAAATAAAGGTTTATTTAATCTGCTTATGCACAAAATAAATCTTCTTAAATGAAATCGAAGAGCTGCAATATAAAACACCTTCGAAATAAAATATAGAAAGACAAAATAAATGAATTCATAATAATTCGAAATCAAATGAATAAAATAATGGAACCATTAGATAAACTCCTGCTGCAATTACCATCAGAGAAATAAAATTTCATTTCTTGAAATAAATAATTTGGAGCATGAAATGGACGATTGAAGTTGCTGTAATACAAGTAGCATTTTCAACCCCCAGAAGTTAAGGTATAGCAAAGATACCGTGTTATTCAGGAACCAAAAAAGTATACTTTCATTTCATCAATTTGGTGTCCGATTCTCTTGGATCGGAATTTAAGAGGCTCAGAAAAAGACAAAATTAGATTGGAGTTGAATTGAAAATGACGAATTGGTTACGGTTTTAAATTTAAACTTCTTAAGTGTTTTATGGCAATATAACTTTAACGGGTCCGAATACTGCAAACGTCTACAGAAAACCAGATGGAGTGCTCTACTCCAATCTTTCTCACATATTCCCTAAAAAATATCATTTTAGAGAATGTCTTACATGGAATTGGCGTACAATTATTACTAGATATTAAACTTTAGCAACAATTTAATATTTTTACTGATTCCATCGTGTCATACTTCGAGAGGTTTTGGCAATTAATCTCTGATATGCAGCTAATAGCATGCAAGAACTGAATCAGTATTTAAGATATTTTTCCCTTGCTGTGTAAGAATTTTGTGTAAGAATAATATGCCAAATTTCCATCGTCTAGCTCAAAGCATTTTTTGATTATCTTTGTCATAGACAGATAGACAGCCATTTTCCCAAAATCTGCTTTTCGAACTCATGGAAGTGGAGATTCATCAAAATCTTAACTTCGAATTTTTTTTGGTGATTACTATACTTCAACTATACTATATGCATGAGAAAAAAATCAGGAAATATAAATCAATAATTAAAAATTGGGAAAGAGACACGCATGCTCAAATTACACGTATTAGAAAAAGAGATTTAATAATTTTAAAAAATCCCTGTTCTCCAGTAATGCACAGAAAACGCTCAAATTCAGCATCTGATATTTATTAATTACTAATTTGAATTCTGAAATCATTCTTTAGGCATTAGTTCACATTTGTGCTAATCCAAAATCATAGTAAATTTAATTCAGATGCATCGAACAATCTGAACAAGAAAAGGATTAAAAACGGATTAAAATCTTTAATATAAACTGAAAAAATGTCATTCTTTTACGAAGATAATCTATAATTCTTCACCTCATTAATTTACATTTTTATACACGAAGTTTCTCTAGGGAAATCTACATCTCATATTTAATCAACCGTTACTCAGTTCTAAATATTCAGATTAAAATAAAAAGAATACATTTATTTAGTTGCTGAAACTAGTTTCCCTTGACGAAAATTTTACATGATAATGATTTCTTATGTCAGCAAAATGTATTTTTAAAAAATAAATTTTCCACATTTCCATTACAGCTTGTTTTAATTTCCAAGTGAATATCTTTTGTTTTGTTTTAATTAGTCATTCAGGCAGTTTTTTTTTCATTCATGGCAAAATATGGATATTAATTCTTCTCGAGCCTTTAATGACCTTGGTTTTAATTTTTAATTTTTTCTCTCATGAAATACTGGCTGTAGTAAAGGAAAAAATTCTTTAAAAGTTACAATACGATACTTTAAAAACACCTTTCTTTTGAAAAGCAAACGGATATTTTGAGAAAAAAAATATACAAGGAATTTGGCTTTATTTTACACATTGGTTTAGTGGTGAGAACAGTGATAAAAACCCATTCAATCTTCAGAAATAATTTTCATGTAGGAAAAAATGACATGAAGCTCACTTTCCAAAAAAAAAGGACTTAAAACTCAATGTTGAATTTTCTGATTCGAGAGGAAATACTTTTCTTAAATTATATTTCTCCAAAAATATAATGCATGACTATATAACTCTAATGATCTGACCCGATCAATGCTCAATGTTCCTTCTTTAGCTTTCGAAAATGAAAGAGAATCACGCTATTAAATATTTGATGAAACAATTAACATTCAAATTCAGAGAAATAATGTAACATTATTGAAAAGTAAGTAAAATATTTGCAAGATTCTGGAAAAATTTGCACGATTACCAAATTAATATCATTAGAGACATTTTCTTACTTTTACGATATAAAAGTCATTTTTATGTTATCAAATTTTAGGGAGTTATGGGGAAAAAACTCCAAAATTCGGTTTAATTTTAGTTACATTTCAAGAAACGCTTTTCCGAGTTCAAATTCCTTTCCTCCGATGCATGCATGCATGCGCCAGATCTGGTAGCTGTTGGTCAAACATTCGAATGTGTACAACACTTACACTCAAGCGCACACATATTGGCACAGCCTTTTATAAGTATTGATGTATTTTTAGTTGGAAAGAATGTGTTTCTTCTAAAAATAGTATTGCTGATTTTCTTGGACACGGAAAGCATCATAACAAAAAAATTTACGATTTATTCAACTGAATACAGAGAAAGGAACATTTTAAAATAATCTTCATATTTAAATTGCTTAAATCCATTATTCTTTTATTTACATATTTAAACATAGATTTTTATTTTAGGAATAGATGATAACGTTGATGTGGTTAAGAACCACAAAAGTCTTCAATATTTATTTATTTCAAAAGAAATATTTCAAACATTTGTGCCTAATTACAGCTTCCAGAATGGACATATATATAAAAATACACTGATGGGAAAAAAATCCCAACACCAAGAAAAAATTATTGTACAGTAATGAAATTTTAGGAATATATTTGTCTAGGTAACATATTTAATTGATTAAAGTTTCAAGATCACAGGTAGAGCCATTGGCGAGAAGAGCCATTTCAAATGTGAAATGTTGGTACATTAGTAACCGGTGTAACCACCAGAATTTTGAATGCAAGCATGCAAACGTGCATGCATTGTGTCGTACAGGTGTCGGATATCAGTTTGTGGGATGGAGTTCCATGCCTGTTGCACTTGGGCGGTCAATGCAGGGATGGTTAATGCTGGTTGTGGATGACGCAGGAGTTGTCGTCCAATGATGTCCCATACGTGCTCGATTGGAGAAAGATCTGGTGATCTAGCAGGTCAAGGCAACATGTCGACACTCTGTAAAGCATGTTGGATTAAAACAGCGGTATGAGGGCGAGCGTTATCCTATTGGAAAACACCCCCTTGAATGCTGTTCATGAATGGCAGCACAACAGGTTGTATCACTAGACACGTACAAATTTGCAGTCAGGGTGCGTGGGATAACCACGAGAGTGCTCCTGCTGTCATACGAAATTGCTCATCAAACCATAACTCCAGGAGTAGGCCCTGTGTGTCTAGGCTGCAGACAGGTCACTAGCAGGCATTCACCTGGCCTCCTTCTAACCAACAAACAGCTATCACTGCGACCAAGGCAGAACCGGCTTTCATCAGAAAATACAACAGATCTCCGCTCCGTCCTCCAATTAGCTCTAGCTTTACACCACTCACGTCGCAAACGGCAGTGGTTTGGAGTCAGTGTACAGGGCGTTTGGCTCGGAGCTGTCCTTGAAGTAACCGATTTGTAACAGTTCGTTGTGTCACTGTGGTGCCAACTGTAGCTCGAATTTCAGCTGCAGACGCAGTACGATTAGCCACAGCCATATACCGAATACGACGGTCTTCCCTCTCAGTAGTACCACGTGGCCGTCCGGAGCCTGGTCTTCTTGAGGCAGTACCTTCCCTTGACCACTGCCGCCAATACTCATGCACAGTGGATACATTCCTGCCAAGTCTTTCAGCAATATCGTGGAAAGAAAACCCTCCTTCTCGTAGCCCTACAACACGACCTCGTTCAAGCTCAGTGAGCTGTTGATAATGGCTTCTTCGTCTTCTCAGAGGCATCCTTGACTAACATTAACCCACTACGTCAAATCTCAACTGTAAATAACGATCACGAACCTTACAGCGCTTATTTAAAGCAAACCTCATTTGCATGTTCATAGTGTCGCTACTAGCACCACACTTACGCGCGTAGCTCGAAATTTGAATCGACGTCATCTTTCAAATGTATAAACACGCCTACCAAATTTCGTTTATCTAGCACAGCTCCTTCCTAGTGTTGGGATTTTTTTTTTCCATCAGTGTATTATAATTCGATACTCATATAACATAGACTCTTGAATTAAACTATTAATCAGGGCGATCAATAGTTTAAATCGAAGCCTTTAATTTTTTATTGGTTGTCCAACAAACTTATACTATATGATTATATTGCATTATCAGAAAGCTTTACAGAAATATGAAATATATCTATTTCTTTTCAGGGGTGTAGAATGTCATTTCAGCGGAAATCACCCAGCTGCGTTCTGTGACAAACCTATAAAAGAGAACATGGCTTATTTAGTAGGTAAGTATCTAAATAAACTTAATTAGAAAATATTTTTGAAAGTCATAAATATATCAAAAAATAAATATGATCTGTTACCACTTTTTCTGTTTGTTTACGTCTTAGAGAGGAACACATTTCGAACTTAGAGAGCGAAAGTTTTCCCAGCATTTTTTTTCCAAAAATAAACTTTAAATGTTGTTACTGACATACATTTTTCATTCATGATAAAAATCATAGATATTGTTTTATAACTTGTTTTTCCAGCTATCTTAAGTCCAAGTAAAATAAAAACAGGTTGTTTTGTTATGTAAGGGGAAAAAAATATTATGAATTTCCATCAATGACGCCGTAAATGTTTGCGTTCATTCTTTCTTTTCACCAGTAAGACAAATTCAAGATCAAGATTTTAAGAAAAAATATATCCTTATCTAAACAACAAGGTAAAAAAAAAAAACTTTGCCAATTTTTATTACTACGGAATATCTTATTTAATATTTTTTTGTTACAATTGATATGGTATAGAATAATTTAGTCTTTAGCAAAATTCAATGCCAGTTCTGTTACATCATTCCTTCGTTGTTTATTATATATAATATAGATTCTCGTTATTGACTAACGAAAACGTTAGATTAATAGAAATTCCTTTAAAAACACATTTTGGAGGCCAGTTTTATTTTCATTGTAAATATATCATATATTAACAATATGAACTTTATAAAACTTTGTTTATATCATGGCAGCATTTTTATGCAGTAACTTTTCTTTTCCTCTTTTTTGAAAACGGAAGAATACGAACTACTTTGCTAAGAATTGGAATTCCTCTTTTACTATAGTTTAATATTTGGTAATGTAAAGTAAATTTAAATATTGCCCGACACAACAATTTCAGATTAAATTTTTATAGGGGTATGATGAAGTATTTAACATGATTTAATTTCAAAATTCTGCAGAAATCAAGTTACATTTATATTTAAAATCAATATTTCTTCTTATAATTAAGAATAATAAAACATATTTTTGATATACTTATAAAATACAACAATTAAATTATTTTTTGTCCAATTGAAAATTTTTATTTTGTAGTGTAATAAAATATTATTTAACATAACTAGATAACAAAGTATTTTCATCGTATTTTCTATTATTTTTGAATGATTTAATATACTCAAACTTAAAGTGTGTTTGGGCGATGATTTTATGATAAAATTCTCCTCTAGTTGTACGAGTTTGTTTTTCGATTCTTTCTATTCCCCTATTTCAGATTTCCGATAAGCATCAATGTAAAATTATATATATGTATATATATTTTTAAGAGACATTGAAAGCACTTTACATTTAATGTTATTTCTATTTTTAAGGTGCTTTACCAGAAGAAGTTGCTGTTATGAATGGATTGACAGTAAACATTCAATTATTTTTGGTAAGATGGCTATTATTATGAATTTCGTTGAACAAGATAATTTTACTTTTATTTCTTGCCAATATTATAATAGAAATTTTTTATTTATATTTTATATCTTAATATATTATTCTAAATAAATAAGAAAAACACAAATTTAATTTTGAAGTAAAAATAATCAATTTATATTTTTATTGTTTTGTATATTTTAAAATTAAATCTAATTTATTCTTATATGCAAGATTAGACCACGGACATTAAAAATTTTCTTTTTTTTTAACTGCCTGAGTGCATTATCAAAAATTTTATTCTTTGATTAATTACAGTTACCGCTGAGCAATTTTATAATTATAATAACAGCAGCTGTCACCAAGCCATTTAACTCATTCCTGTGAATCATAACTAATATCTGATAAGATTATCCTTCCTGTATTATAATTACGACTTAAAAAAATTAATGGTTTAAGAAATCAGAAGACACGGATCACAGATATGGGTAATAGAAACAAAAGTGTTATTTTATTGCGAAATTTAGATTTAATATATTTGAGCATAAAGTATCTGTTTTAATAAATGTTTTATTCAAATGTATACTTAATTATGGATGATATAAACCCAGATTAACAAAATTGCATCTCTCCTCGTCTGATTTTCCTTTTTTTTTTTCTAGTTGTTTCATTCAAAATTTTAACAAACGACTTCTAAATGACGTCCAATAAATTCGATGAATATAGGAAATCTTGAGCCAGGAGAATTTTTTCACCATTCACATTCTTCAAGTTAAATTATTTACCAGAAAAGGATTATAAATCTCAATCGCATCCATAATTATTTTGTAAAGAATTTTCGTCGGATATAACAATCTTTATACAAAGTTCAAATCCCTTTCCTGTCAAAGTCAAACGGGAGGGCAACCGTGAAATAACTCTTACAAAGAAAAGCAGAAAAATCCTTGCCAAAACCTTATTCTTATGTACAGACAACCAATCCAATACCGCTGAACAAAGCAGTATCGACAAGATTCGTTGTGGCCGACTGCTATCTTATCATAACCCTTCCGAACAACGGCCGATTCATCGAATTGTCATCCTTTTCGAGACGGTTGGTCACTAATCACAAAGTAGTCAATCTCTAACATTCCAACACACTTATCACATTGTTAAACGCGGTGCAGGCCACCACTTAAAGAAAATTTAAATTTTCCTCCAAGCTCTTGTTCCACAACTAAAGAAATACAAACACTTTCAAGGAGCTGGTAAAAAAACTGACAATTTTTAATATCATGACCTTCAGAATTTTAAGATTAGCTGATGTTTCAGTACTATATTTAAATAATCCTTTTCGACTTTCAGATTCTTTGTTAATTCTGAGATTAGTATGCATTCTTTTAAATAATGATAAAAAGTTAAAATTCCTCCACAATCTTTGGAAGTAGGAAAGAAGTTTCCCATGTCCTGAGATAATTTGGATAATCTGTGGATGCTATCAACTTATTTTTATTTCTGAGTTAACATTAAACTCTTAAGTTATTCTTCTTTCTCCGAATATATACCATCTGTTAAACTTATAGCTTTATTTCTTCTGTTATTTCCCATTTCTTCTCTTAATTCCCATATTAAGATATCATTTAACTATTGACAATTATATCAACACTTTATTTCTATGCTACTAACTTTGCACATTGGTCATACTTTTCCTTTTCATATATTATGAATGAATTCGGATATGGAAAAATCAATGTTTCATATCCGAATTCATTCATAACAAGACCCATCGGAAAGCCAAATAATAGTAATCAAATATTAAGTAGAAAAAAATAGAGCGAGGGTTAGCAAATATAAACAGAATATGCGAGAAAAATAAAGTACTGTCCATAATTATAGCTGATTAAGTATTATACATTTTTTAAAATCAGTATTATACATTTTTTTGAATTTTAATACTCAAAATTCAAAATGGCAGTACCTTTCATGTAACTTAGTTCAATACCTAATGCAGTTTAATATGCGGAATTGTACTCTCTGCTCCTCTGCAGAAATGTAAGATAAATTGATGCCCTAAAAGCTATCTTTATAAAATGTTATAGTTTTTATATCCTTACTTTTGCTTCAGATTCATGCTTGTACTTTTACTTTGGATTTATACTTATGTATTTCTTCAATTAAAAAAACGACAATTTTAGTCAATAGTTTCATTTGTAGATTTTTTTCTGCAATTAAAAAGGGCATGTAGTAGGATTCTAATATCCTAAAGTGAATTATACGAATTTCTAACAATCCAAATAAACTCTTTGGAGAACGAAAAAAACGGAAAATATCGAAATTACAAAATATAGTGGCAACGTGATCAGCATCCTTTATGTTTGCCTGTAGAAAGAGGCTAACTTTTAACCACAAGCAATGAATCATGTCATTGAAGTCACAGCTTATCGCCTCCTCGTTTCTCTCTCGAGCTTTTCAAAGTTACAAATTGGTAATTTGAGTTATTTTACACTGATATATTCCTAGCTAAATGGTGTCTTTATAAATTAGAGGAATTCAGAAATGTAAGCTTATTGATGAAGAAAAAGCTTCTATGCCTGAAAATACATTTTAATATATAGTTTTTGATTTAAATAACAATCAGGTAATTACAAAAATAAATGAGCAAATCCTTGATCTCCAAGTGAATTTGAGAATATGAAAGATAATTATTAAATAATATTCTTAAATTAATTAGATGTTTTGTCGAATTTCTACTATTTGCACCTCCCTGGGTACAGAAAACCTTTAGAATTATGTTATCTGGACCAGGGAGGTTTGTGAATTCGATAACAAAAGAACACTTTTAGCTAGACAGATTAAATTTGGTATGTAGCCTTTATGCCAATTTTATAGCTTTCTATCGACTTCTGAGCGAAATCCATCGGCAGAACATTTGTTTAGCTGAGTTGCCAGACCACAGAAAAATATGATAAAGCAAAAAAAAGCCAGTAACTAATATATTTTAGTTAGCATTTAAAATATAGATTTCTATACAATTTTGAACTAAATCCAAGAAAGTATTAACGGTCTCTTAGTCTACTTTCATATGTATATAAACATGATAATATAAAAATACAATAACTTGGATAAAAGAAATTTTATGTCTTATTGTTAATGAAACTTTAGTTCGGAGCCAAATTTCATTTCAATACATATAAAAAAGGGACTCAAAATATATATACAGTCAAACTTGTTTTTGTGCTGTATATAGATACCTAATTATATCACTACATATTCGACCCGCCCGAAAGCACACGGATAAATAAAACTGAATGACCGAATCGCCACAGCATCAACACTGGTGAGAACTGAGATTGAGTCCTAAGGGCCCTCACCAACCACGGTACAACTCTTCCTAAAGGAAATACATCCCATCATCGATGGGAGTAGCCAGATCCCTCATCTATTTGTGTATCCATCATAGGTACGAAATCCAACCATCATACCGGAAACATAAACCCCCGGAGGGTTAGATAGATACCTCATAAAAGAAATCGCAGAAAAAAGTATTCTAAAACATTATAAATAATTATAACAACTATTTTTATAACATATTAAAGAAACAAATTATGCATTTGAGAGGAACCGCATTAAATAATGTCTCACTTATAATATCTGTCAAAGACTTACGAAATAATGTGAAAACGCTTCCCAAACAAATTAAATTACACATGGAAGCATTTTTTTTAATTTAATTTCTCATTTTAAACATAGAGACATTTTCAAAATGCACACAGTTCAATATTACTTGTTGTAATTCAAAATTAAGTTAATTAGTTAAATTGATATCACATATAATGAATATCGCACACGTTGTATCAGTACAATAAATGCATTGATAGAAAACATTACAACGATGTTATATAAACAACATCGTAATTCTCATACCGCATAAAAAAAGGGCAAAAATAAGTCGCACATAAAATGATATCGTATAAAAAAAAGAGCTTTATAAAAACAGGTTTGACTGTATATGGTTATCTTATGGATATCTTCCTCCCCGCCCCCAATAGTAAACTAGTACGCCTTTACTATTAAGGGGGGAGGGCTTTGACAATTAATACTGAGAATTCCTAACGATCATGGTCATGTCTAAGGGGTGCAGGAAAGACGAGGATAAAACATTTCTCAAAAAGGAAGTTTTGGGAAGGCCATTCCCGCTAACTTTAAAATGTATACAATTTTCGCATATCCGAATTGGTTCAAAGCTTTTTTTTAAATTAGGATAGTGGGAATTCTATCTTACTTCATTATATAGACCAAACATTAGAAATAAATCTTAGACGATGAGCATTGTATTCATAATGAAAAAATTTAAAATTCCGGTTTTGTTCTAGAATCTTATCTAAAACATTTTGAATTCTGTTAAATAGGCTTTTAGTATAAATTAATTAAATATGCATTTTGATAAGATCTTATAAAACTTTCAAACTTTTTCGTTTTAAAATTCACTCCAAAGAATGATATTTAAATTTTTTTAACTGTTTAATTCGTTATACATGCACATAAATTAAAATTTCCTTGTCTTGTCGCATTTGAGATATTTATACTTTTTACCATAAAAACTTATTTAAAAATAATTGTTTTTAGGCCACATTTTACAAACCAACGGAAGGAAGGAATAAAATTTTAATGGTCGCTAACTGCTTCCATTCTGATTTGGTAAGGAATATACAAATTTCTCTCTGTATATATTTCTTTTAATTTTTCTTATTTCATAAACTAATAAAAAGAAATCATTTTAAAAGGCATCTCTTAATAAATTTAATACTAAGAATAGCTTTTAATATTTGCAGTATGCTGTGAGAAGTCATATTACACTACGAGGCTATGATCCCGATGAAAGTCTGATTTTTCTAGAACCAGAAACGGTAAGTTTAAAGTTCGTGTTATTGGTTATGCAATATATTGGATATGCCTAATATCGATTTTCCTTAATCATTAAATTTGCAGTTTTACTTTATCGTATAAATGTACAGAAAACTTATAAGCGTCAAAAAATACGAACTCGAAATTTTGATTTGATCTTCATGTTTTATACATATATAAATTCAAATCAATAAATAAATTAATTAAATAAAAAACCACTTTTGGAAAAAAATTTCTTAGTCTATGATAAAAATAACTAAAAAACCCTCTAAGCTTGTCGTAGGAAATTTTTCTATTCCAAATTCGTAGATTTCTATTAAATCTTGAGCATAATTCGCTACGAGGAAGTTAGTCTACACTGCTGTTCGAATATAGGTTAACACGATAACTACAATATAAAGAAAGAAATATAGATAAAATGCATTACAAATATTTAACTTCTATGGTACAGGCACTTATCAAACTTCGAACCAAATCCATCAGAAGGTTGATTTTCTGCCGATTTATTCTTTTCAGAAATATATAAATACTGTTACTCAAAAATGCAAACACTTAAATATATCAAATTTGATATGGGATATTTTTGACTACAAATGTAGTTTTGTCAAATTATGGGTTCAATAGACTGGGAAAAACGTGTCTGAAACACAGATTGGATTTTCGAATGCTATTAACCATAAGCTAAGGTAATCTCCAAATAACTTGCCAAGGATCAAACAATAGATTCAGCAAAAATGCTAAATTCACAGTAAAGTTAATGTTTCAGAACTATTGCACGCCAATACTAATCAAGACGCTCTGAAGGATAACATCTTTGTTGGAGAGTTGTGCAAGAAAGTTTTGGGAGACTACGCCAGCTTGTTTTACGTAATTTTTTTAATTATTTTTTGCAGGATGATTTCCTGATAAGTTCCAAAGACATACGAGAAGTGATCGAGAAAGAAGGCGGAAACATTGCCCTCATCTTTCTGGAAGGTGTTCATTTCTATACAGGACAATTATTTGATATGGAAGAAATAACACGTCTTGGTCATGAGCAGGTAAGTTTCTACAGTACACTGAATTCTACAGCAATATTTCACGATTAGTCCCTTAGTTTATTAACTTTGTTTCAATTTTTTGATTAAATGACATATATTGCTCATGGTATGTTTTATTTCGATCCCTTAAAACATTAAGGATACCTGAGGTACTGTTTAAGACTGGCCCAATGATTTTTTTATATTATCTATATTTTTTTTTTAAATTCTGAATGAAATAATCTGTCCCTCAGGCTTAGCCATTGGACTGATTTTGCCAACTATTATTTCATGTAAAATTCATAGAAGTAAACGGGTTATCAATGTTCATGGAATTTCTTACTAATCATTAGTCGAATTGACTCAGTTCAGTTACAAATGAGTAAAAATACTCATACATGTAATGTGTGTAAAACTAATTGTAAAGTTCGTCATATTTTAATTGACTATCTTTCATTTAACCTTTATTGTTTTTGGTTTTTCCCGTTCATCTTCTCGACCTTACAAAAGCTGATGGGTGAAAAATACCATCAAGTTAATTTTAATTTCTTAAAAGCTATTGGATTATTTTCATGCATTTGACTTTTTCAACTTTTCTTTATCATAACTTTAAATATACAGGAAATTGAAACCTGAAACTACTAAACTGAACACTAAACTGTTAAAAAAACTGAAACCTATATTCTTTACCATTTGTTTTCCATGCATTCTATTTTCTATTTAATATTTTTAATGAATTCGACAAATTTTAATAACTTAGGACTGAAACAAATAATTTACATATCATTGTATATTTTCAACCTTTTAGTTTGTAGTGACATTTTGTACCAAAAGACCTCAGCAAAGCAAATTCCTATTAATCTTTTTCAAGAGATATTGCATAGAAAATCTTTGAAAAAAAGTTAGCCTCAACTGGAATGATTTTGCCAATTTTATTCGCCAATACACTTCGACACTTTACAATTAACTAAACTTCGACATAACTAAGCAATCGGAACGCTCTACTTATTCAGAAAATATAATTTACAGCAATGCTTTGATTTTATGTAATATATAGTTCGCGAATGTAGATATAATCAAATCAAAACTATTAATATCGTCCACAAACAGCTAAACCCAAAGATTGGCTTGTGATTACTTTAAATTACATAGTTAAATATCAAAAACTTTATAATTCCAGATATATAGGTATATTGTCAGACGCGTCATTGTATGAAAAGGGATATAAATTTCTTGTCTTTGAACATTCCAATGTATTCATTTAGGGTTAAAAAAAAGTTGTTAGAAACAAATTTATAATTTTAAGGGGGATACGGCGAGAAAATGTTTCGCATAATAACTATAAGTCGGATACTATATCTAAACTACATGATGGAAAAACATTCGAAGTAGAAGTAATTCATTGTGAAAGTTGGTTATTTATTCGATAGCAAATGCTGAGAGTTTTTAAAATTTTAATTAAAAATTAATCAGAATTTTAAGGGAGGTTTTTGTATAATCTTGAATTATACTACTATATAAAGAAATGCACCATCGATTATAATTTTAAAATACAATAAACTAGATTTTCAAAGATGCTAGTTTTAATTTTATACAATACTAGACGTCTTTGGCGACCAGCTGGTTCGCCAAGAGTAATGGGGTCTAAGATTTTCAATTAAATACTTATGTGCCTTGCTCTCATTATAATTTCTCTGCCAGATATATTTAAATTTCGAAAGTCACGTAACACTGATTTACTAAATTAATTATATAGATGTTGCAAACGATCATAGAAACCTTTGTATTGTATTTCTTTTTTAGAAAACATAGCATTTAATATTTATTTAATTTCATCCAATCACGTGGTGAATTTAATTTGCAGTCATAGTTTATTTTTTAATTTGAACCTCTGTCAGTATGATTTCAACAGTTTAATAAAAGCTATTTTTTTCCCTTTGCTCGTTCATTATTTATTTTAGAAAATGTCACATATTATATTTCTTTTATTTTATCCAGTCACGTGCTAAAAGTTGCATTTCTTTAGATTTAATTTGTAATGATAGTTGTTTTTTTTTTTAGTTTGAAATTCCGTCAATAGGATGGCAACATGCTGATAAAACCTAATTTTTCCCCCTTGACGTGCTCGTGCAGATTAAATTTTATTGTTTTGTCTGAAATATATTGTTGTAAAACATGGTTAAAATATTTCTTTAAAAATTCGTTAAAAATAGAAGCTTAAGTTATACATTAAAACAAAGATGCCATTAGAAAGCTAATTTTTTAATCTTTAATTTGATGTAAAAATCATGTTTGTGCGATAATATTTTCGGAAGTTATAGCGGAAAATCGTCGAAATTTCGCTTAAATTTTAATTAATTCAAATTCTAATTAAAAATTCGAAAAAAGGGCTCAGAGGTGCACATTTCCAAGCTCCAAAGTATACATGTACCAAATTTGGTAGCTGTAGGTCCAACGGTCTGGTTTGTAGAGCGCCAACACACACACACACACACACACATTGAGCTTTATTATAAGTATAGATTTCCTCTAATGTTAACAATCTTTAAAAATGTTTTTAATTATATGTTATAGTAGCATTGTTTTAGACCATTTGAATTCAAGATCATTGGAGCGACATAAAATACATTTTGTTATGAGTACGTTATAATTGATATAATTAAGAGTAAGTTTTTAAAAATAATATAAAATTGGGTTTATCAAACCTAAAATATGACCTTTTGATTTTTTGAATGACTAGAAGTATCCGAAACAAACACTAGAATTTCTCATTGCATTTCTCTCTCCCCCAATCATTCCATTAATTTGTATAAATTTGGAATTGCTTTTTATTGAAAATATAAAGTTTTTAAAAGAATAGGAAAATTTTAAAGAAATTTTTGCTTTTAAAAAGTAAGTAAATTTTAGTCTAAATGCCATCATTTTCAGTTACATTTTGTCAATTATTGCTTTGATTAAATATGGCATGAATATCGCAATCTGTTTGTTATTCGATAAGAGAGTAAGACACGTACGTTATAAAGAAAAAGGTAATCGGAAGTATTTGTTTTGATGTTTTTAATTAAACTAAAAATATATATTAAAACTACTACGTCAAATCAAAAATATTATTTTTCATTGATTAATAATTTAACTACACAAAAATTTTTAGAAAAGACAAAATTTTAATTATGCCGAAAGATATTACGGCACAATATAGAATAGGTTATAGCATTACCTAGGTTGTATTGAGTGAACTGTCACTGGGCTTGAAACAAATCAAGTTAAATGCAAGTGTACAAAAATATCTTATTTGGAACTCATAAATTTATCGTCGCATTTCAGAAAAGCTTGAGATAACATTAGTTCCAATTTATTTTTGATCTTTAGCTCAAGTATTATTTGATTACAAGTACGACATGAATCAAGTGCTACATGATTACTTAACCCATCTGTGCCTACTGTTCCATTTTTGGAACACCCCTCACATAAAAGTTATTTTTATTATATTTTTTTACCTAACATATAGAAATTTCATGCAGAAATTTCAATTTTTTAACCTTAGACATAAATGGGTTAAAATAGTCACCGTAATCAAATAACCATGCTTTTTATTTATCCTAACAAAATATCTATAAAGAATATAATTATAAGATATTTCAAATTTGTGAAATGAACAAAAATCAGTTTTAGAAAACAATTTGGTTTCTTTCATATGTCGAAGCAAAGAAAAATCTCTCACGTTTCAAAAATAAAGATTTAAATAAAAACATATTCATCCATATATCATTCAAAAGTTTCTGTAACTTTCTGAAGCAAATAATTTATACAAGGTCGCTAATAAATCTTTAATAACTTAGAGAAAACTAATTAAATAAAAATATAAAATTTTGATCCGCTTGTATCTAATTTACTATTTCAAAGTAAGAAAAAAGTAGCTACAGAAGAAATTTTAATCTCCTTAACTAAGACAATATTACTTGAATTTTTTCTAATATAATGCACAATTTTGCAAAATTCTTCGATATTAGCTACTTTAATTAGTAAAAGAGTGGTTTTTAAATTTTGTTATTTTATCTTAAGCAGCATAATTTGTATAAATTTTGGCAATCTCTTATAATTTTATAATCTATGCGTTCATTTAAATAAGTGTAAATATTTTAAATGAAATTTTAAAAGGAAATAAAAAAAAATTTTAATTTAAAATCATTAAAAAAAATATCTAAAACTTGACACACACTTACAGTAATAATATGTAATACTATAAATCTAGTCAACATAATAACTTTGAATGCACCAAAAATAAAACATTTATTGATAATATTTCTAAGTTCTTCAACGTAATTCAAGTTAAATTATATCTCTTATTAAAATTATTTAAAAATAGATGCAATTATGAAATGAAAATAACATTACGGAGTCGTTTTAGCTAAAAGCTTCCAAATTTAGCAAACGAAATTCAATGTCACATTCCAAATGTGAATCTTTCCAATGTTTCAAGGTATACTAAACGGCGACACCAGAATTTTTCTTTACTCTGCTAATGTATATTAAGATGAAGGTCATTTGAACAACAGAAGTTCAAGTCAAACAACCATATGACATCGCAAGTTAATTCAGCCTGCGGGTAGTACCAAAAATAGAATTAATGTTTCAACGTGTTACATCTTGTTACTTTTTTAAGTTACACGCAATTAGCCTTGATGTTAAAATAAAATGGAGGTCATTTTCAAGATGCGTCATTTAGAATTCTTCTCATGTAAGGTGTTAAATCGGCTGTAATGCATCTAACGCGAGGTAAAACGGTGTTTGAATCTACTGTGACTTTTTCTTCCGTTAAAATTTTTGTTAAAATCTTTATGTCCTCTAGAACTGCGGTCATTGACTTGTGTTACTTTTATTTCAGGGTTGTGTTGTGGGATTTGATTTAGCTCACGCCATTGGAAACGTTCAGCTTCAATTACATGAGTGGAATGTTGATTTTGCTGTCTGGTGTACATACAAGGTAGGTTTTCTGTCCAGTATGCGTCGAGCTCAAAGTGCATTGTACATGCGACGCGTCATGATTACTTAAAGCAAATCAATTAGAAAAATGTGTTGATTTTTTTAATTAGGAGCATATTTTTTTTCTTGGGGGAATTATAAAATGGCTATCGCAATGATATCTGCATTCAAGAGCAAATATGAACGCAAATGGACAAGCAGTTTAAGAAAGAGAATTTTTTTAAATTAGAAGACAGTAATAAATAAAACAGTGATGCATTACTATTTCTTCGTTCTAAGAAAATGAGGGGGGGTGGCGACTATGTAAATTCGTTACGTCGAACTCAATCTTATTAGAATAAAATGTATAACAACATTGTTACATATCTTGGCTATATTAATCGACATTTAGAATATCGAAAAGCATCATGGTGATATGATACAGTATCTTTTGTTTATAGAAGTGGCCAGCAGACATACACAACAATAATGCTGATTTTTTCTGAATATCATACCACCTGAAAATAAGCAAAAATGAAAAAACTAACAAAACAGATATCTGAATTATATTAATATGCATTTCTTATGTGATCTTTAAAAAAACATCTTAAATTCACTCTGAATACTCAATGAATTCGTGAAATAGAAAATAATCTCATTTAAATTGCCGATTATCTGATTTGCACATTCTGGTTGAATGACATTTTTAATCCCTCAAAGACTGCATTAACTTAAAACAATCTGTTGCCTTTTTGGCATTAGTTGGTAAAATCTTCTCATAATCATTTCTTAAAATTGTTTGAATTTTATCTGTTAACTACATCTTCGAGTTACCGAGATTTTATTAATTGGTCATTTTAACATTAATTCCCCACTTTTGACAGTTGCCTTAATTTGCATTTTAAATAAATACAAGTTAAACCTTAAATCAGATGCAGTTTGGTCAAACAATATCAGCTTGCACTGTCTTCTATTTAAAGAACTATCGAGTTTGGCAATTTTATTCATCAATTTTTCCATATGCTAGAAAGCATATCAAAATGTTCAAAATTTACGACAGATGTATAACTTTCTTTTGTTGCAATGAAATGTTACTCATCCAAATCGGAAGACAATGGATGAATTTTAATATCGTGAAAGCCGAAGGCGAACTCTTGTTAATCCCGTGCATTCGCCAATCCTTCTTTTAAACCTATTAATCTTTTATTCCCGGAAAAGTAATTCGATTGCCTGATTATTAATCCTTAGTTATTTATACAAGGAATGTATTGCATCGAAAAGTAAAATATATATAATTGTTTGAAGTTGAATTTCCCAAAAAAGTTCAATCATCTTACCTTTCTGTAAGTATTTTTAGCATTCAAATTTTAAAAAAGCAAAAAGTCGGAATGATGTACCGTTTTGAATGGTGCCTAAGAGGATCCATCCAAGTGCAAAGGATCAACTTAAGTTTAACTGTGATCTCATAAGCGACAATATTCGTAACGGGTGCTGGGATTTGGAAGCAATAGACGTCTTTCTAAAGGAAAGATTACCGCATGGAAATTGAACAAAAAAAAGGTCAATATTTGAAATAGTTTTTCGCATTTACACTTTCCTAAGAAACATGAGGGTTTTCTTTGGAAATATCTAAAGAACTACGTTAATGCACCCCGGTTACAGCTCACTTACTCGTTTTATCTCTTAAATGCACGAATTTTTATTTTTAATAAATAAAATTTGAAATCAGCCGGAAGATGGGTGGGGTTAATGGGGAAAATACGAAAAAATCACTTATGATTTTTTTTAATTTAAAAAAATCATTCTTTATTTCTAGATCATGATCAATCACATCTTGAATATAAATTTACTGAGTTGCAATAATATATTTCAAATCTGTGATTACATAACAAAACATGAAAATTCATGAATTCCTTATTTTTAACATTAAAACATAAGGGAAAGCTCATTTGCTGGGCGATCATTGAATGGTTCCCATTTACATAAATTTTACGCCTCAATTTTTTTTTAAATACAGGTCAGTGACCAAAGCCGTCTTTTCGTACATTCTTAGACAGCAAAGTATACAATCACCCTCTCAGTTTAGTAAACGTATGTAGAACCGACTGATGTATTTTTGCATTACAAGAAAAGGTACATTTTCCTTACATAAATTTATCAGTATATGCAAAAAATATAAATTTTATTTTTTACTCTTACCTAATTTCTGTCCAAAAATAATTTTTCCTGTATGTTTTTTATATAAATCCTCGAAATTCGTTATACTTACCAGAACGAAATTTTACTCAAATAACATCAATATTGAGAATTGCCGCAGATAAAAATAATAAACAATCAAAGATTATAGTTGCATTCAAAAACGATTAAATAAATTTGATAAATTTGAAATAAATAAAAAAACATGATGCAAAAGTTGTTACTTTAAGAGATAAGATATTTTAACATAAAACGCAGATTTACATTACTGTGCATTTAAGGGTTAAAAACTTGAAGAGAATCCATCATCTGTTGAACCAATTTAATTTAAAAGTGACCATCAAAATCCGGGAAGAACTTTCTTATCAGAGCATTGAATGATTACCGAAATTCACACTTGCAGAAAAACTCAGTTGCTCTTTCATTTCATATATTTTTACTAACGTAAATTACAGTTAACAGTTACATAACTTTATAACCCTGACATTCGTCTTGTAACTACTGGTTATTATATTATTACTACAAAGCTGTTCTACGAAGAGCAGGGAGCAGGACAGAAATAGACACAAAATTTGCCCAAAGTGGAATAAATTACAAAACATCTATTAAAATTGTCCTGTCGTATCCACGTGTCGAAACACACGTGTCCTTGAACAAAAAATATTTGCATATTACTCTAATCAAGGTTAGTAGAAAAGATGACCTTGATAATGATATTTTTCTTCCTACTTGAAATACAATAGTTCCATTTCTTTCTGATCTCCCCTTTTCTTCCCCCGATGAAACAGGAACCTTGAATTAAAATAACCTTCAACTCCAAATGAATCTTCAGAAACTAATTAATATTGAAAGAGAAATTGGTCTGCGGATTCCAAATGTTCTTACGTAAGCTTGTATTCAGATCTATCAAAACTAAAGCCAAAATATTGTGCTTCATTGATATATCTTTCTAAAAATTAAAAGAAGACTAAGACAATTTTAAGAGGATGATCAATAGATTCCGAGTGCTTGATATGTTTAAAAGAATCATTAAAATTATAATTAGAATCATCTAGTAATTAGACAAGCGTGCTTGAAGAGACGATATTCCAAAAAGTGTTAAGGGGTTCTTTCAATATTGCATGAAGTTGTCTTTATTGTTTTCTTATCATTTTCAACTCATCAATACCTAATATAAAGTTTCTTTTATTTTTAGTGTGAAAACTCGTGTTGAAAAAATTCGCGATGCTCAACTGATAAAATTTAGTATATTTATTTTCAGGAAAGATATTTTTTGGAGATTATAATTATTTTTGTAGATAAAAAATTCAATCAAAAAAACATTTTTTCTTGATTATATGTTGTTGTTTCTTATGGCATTTGTTATAGCCAAGACCCACTCACAAAATCTGAGATTTTAAGCCGTAATTTTTGGCGTCTCTTGTTTAAGTAGCGCCATTTAGGACCAAGAATACGACGTAGCTACTCATGCATCACAACCCTTTTTACAGGGCGGACTTCATTCATACATTTCATTCACTCATTCAGCGATAGTGATTTAGACCTGAATCAGACAAATATCACTACTAAACCAATACCCTCAGTGGTATCGACTTGAAGGACTAAGTGACCTAGATAGATTTATACATCTTATATTATTATCATTTTATACTTTGAAAGTCTTCGGCCGGAGGGATTCGATCTTATTACAAAAGAGATGAGAGTTCAGCGCCCTACCATCAGGCAATCCCAAGCTTGATCATACAATATAATATTTGGCTACTGAAAACTAAGAAAGTTTTTAGTGTTTCCGAAATAATTTGTCCATCACAAACAACAGATGATGAAGTAAAATACAATTTTAATAAAATGCTAAATTTACTTCAATTTTTAAGAATGAAATTGTTTTCATAGTATCTGAATAGTGGCCCGGGATGCATGGGAGGAGCATTCGTCCATCAAAGGCTCACCCAAGGCAAAAATGGCATTCTCCCGGCTATGAGAGGCTGGTGGGGGTTGTGTGATAAAGAAAAGTTCAACTTCGCTGATGGTACGTACTTGAAAAGAGTTTCATTCAGAAAAATCGCTCATTTTTCTTTCTATTTATAAATGTCCTCTTAATGTGTGTATACTGGGCAAGAGTGGAGATATTTAATAATGTACAAAGCCAAAATAGAAAGAACACTTATAAATCAATGTTTAAGCTTTTCGAAAATTGATATTGGAAATAACTCTACAAGGAATTGAATTTTCCAAATCCGGATGCCTCAGCTATCAGTAGGATCACGCCTGTAAAAACATTAAAATGCATCGATGAACTTTCAAATTTATTCAATATGAAACTCCTTAAAAATGGAAATAAAATTATTTGTTGATTTCTTTTAAATATTGGCAACAAAAAATTTTAAAAAATTAACATATTTCAACAAAACTAGCTAAATATTTATATCTAACTCTATTTCCTTTTGTTTATGAAATTAATGCATGTTTCTGATCTTTGCTAAATTTTCTATTCTCATATTTGCCTAGAAAAGAATCCTTTGTCATTAATGTTTGGTTTAGTTCAGATAATGTCATATTTTAAATTGTAAGATAGCTATTTTGGGATAATCATTTTAATTTCCTTGCATTAGAGCTCACCCTAGTAAATCATCAGTCCCGAAGATGAAGGATTTGTCATCAAGTTACCACAACCCCATTATTCCTGTAATGAAGTTAAAACTCTTATTATTTCAAGCACTTATTAAGTTAAAACTATTGCAAAATAAACCCTAGACTTTACATCAACATGCTTCAGATTTGACGGGGAGAGTTCGTTTAGTGTCAAATTAGAATGAAAGAAGCAACATTTCAACGGTTAAGCTAATGAAGCTTGATAAAATTTAAGGAAGAACTACAATATGTTATAAGGAATATTTAATTTCAAGTATGAATTATATGTTATGTATTTTACATTATATAATGTAGTTTCAAATGCAGAGATGGAGTTAGCAGGGACATTATCCTTCCCTGTCTGCGATCACTAGCTTTCCCGTCACTTCAATAAGAAATTGAGCGCTTCGTCAACAAAAGTTTTCACCATTTCAGGACTGTTATCGAGAGCTGGACCTTAATGAATACGACAATCGAAAGGGAGTCTTAAAAGTCAATATATTGTAAACAATCAAAATATACAAGAAAGGTTAAAGTGATTTGATTAGATTATGAATATAATCGACAAGCTGACAGATAAATAAGATATCACGTTTATTTTTGGCTTGCCACCTAAGAACTCAATACGACGGATGTCAATGATGTTAAGTCTGTAGATTTTCCTCAGAAAAATTCAATATCTGGATTTAAAAACAACCTAAAAAATACTTAATTTTCTTTAAATAAATGTGAAATAAATTGCTGTGAATTGTTTTGAAGCCAAATTAGAAAAATGTTGCTTGCTCCGTTGTCGGATTTGTCTTGTCTCTCCCCCCCCCCTCCCTTACTATCGACAAACCTCTGCTACTGCTTTAATTCAAATGTGAATTGAACTAAAACTTTATTTTAAATAACATTAATAACACGATTTATGATTTATCGGATGCTCGATTTGAAGGATATTAATGTGTGTTAATTTCTGATTTTACTATATTCATTTTGATGAATTAAATGAAGCTTTGATATTTTTAAACATTATTTTTCTATCTATTTTTAACAAAGAAAAATAAAATATATGAATGTCTTAACAGGATTTATACCGGCAGAAGGTGCAGATAGATTTAAACTCAGCAACCCGTCTCCTTTTCTAAGTGTCATGGTATTAGCTAATCTAGAGGTAAGAATTTTTTATCCCCTCTCTCCCATTGTTTTTTTTTTTATTTATATCTCCAACAATAGTTCCAATTTTACAGATAGAAAAGTGTATTTAAATATTATTTGACAAACAAGTGGTTAAGTAAAATGAAAAACTTTTTTTGATATTGGAAACATTAAGAAGTATTTGAATTATTTTAAAATTAAATTTGATTCATAGAAAAAAATTAATTTTCTGGTGTTCCTAAAAACAGTTTTTATTTTTATTTTTAAGAGAAATCTTTTGATTTATTAAGTGAAATCTGATTAACTTTCTTTAATTTAAGAGAAATAATGCTGTTCTATATCATATGAAAGAGTCATATTCTTGATACTTTTAAATGCATTCAAAATATTTTAAATCGGATTTTTTAGACTTTTATAAAATAAAAAAAACTGATACAATGAGGTAGTTTGTCTCTAATTCTACACATATATCTTGTTTAAATTCCATTTCAAAAATATTTACATGTTAAAGATTACTTCAGGAAGCATCAACCTCTGCCCCTTATCGCTGAATTCTAGGAATTTTTCTCATTTGTTCAGTTCCCAGTAAACTAAAAATTTAAATGATTAGATTAGATAATCGTTACATCAGGGACTATAGTACAAGGACCAAGTGAATTTGCCAAGTACGCTTGACCAACAAATAGTATAATTCACCGACCATTAGCTTGGTTAATAATTACATCAGGGACCACAGTACAGGGACCGTATGTAGTTTTCAAGTAAGCTGGATCAACAAATGGCACAATTTACCGTTCTATTAAACAGCTAATCCAACAGAATGATAACAGTTTCTCACGCAAATCCGTACTTGCTCTCTCAGGAGAAAGGAATTGAAAAGTATGTGGAGAAAAGAGATTTGTAATAAATAAGAAAACATCACTTTACATAAGGTATTTCCGGACACAGATTTCTACAAGGCATTTTGAAGATTTAATAGATTGAGATACAGTAGAAAGCTCAGCAATGATAATTAACTCATCAAATGCTAAACAGAAATATGTGTTACGATGAGTTATGATATGGGGTACAATAGTAAATAACTGAATGAAAGTGTTAAAGCTATTTATTATGGATGCTGTATAAAGCTAAACAAACTTGTGGTATAGCTAATACTGACAAACATGAAATAATAAAAGAAACTGAGAATTTCAAAGGATAGATTTTTTTAATTATAATGGAAAAGGAAATTTTAAAATCTTATTTTGTTTCCCACCACAGATTCATAAAAATAAATGTAAATTTAGAAAATATTTTTGAGCACTCGCCACATCCATTTAGACAACTGATTATTCGTTTCTATGACCACTAAAAAGAATACGAGAATTAAATTGAAACTCGATCTTGTTCCATTTTAAAATTAATTTTCTGTAATTTGTATTCTAGGTTTTTAAAGAAGCTGGACTAGAAAGACTTCGAGCGAAACAAAGACTTCTCACAGGTTACATGGAATACCTACTGAGGAAACATCTGCCGCAATATGAAGACACCCATCCAGAGAAACCGCACATTCGAATCATCACTCCCAACAACCCAAGAAATAGGGGATCTCAACTCAGTGTGATTTCATCCGTTCCCATAACAGCCTGCGAATCGTTGCTCAAATCTAAAGGGATAATTGTAAGTAGTAAAAGAAATAAATATGTAACTTAATTCCTTTTATATCTTTGTTTAAATCTAGTAGAATACCAATATAGCAGCTGGCTTCCTAGCCTAGGGGTGGCTTGGGTGTTCTCTATCCTGTATTCTATCTGTGAGGTGAGTGTATGAGCCTCTCCCCCCCCCCCTGTGAAAAGAGACTGCAAGCGAATGTGTGTGTGCGTGCCATCTTCATATAATTTAGAAGTCAGACTTCTATTCTCGGTTGCTCATAGGTCTTTATCTTCAGAAGCTACAGCGAAAAAATCTGGCATAAAATAGTCACACGATAAAAACAATCGGTATAGCAGTTTGATTAATATATGTATGGAATTTATATGGAAATATACATTTAAATAAAAATTCGAGCTTTGATATTAATAAAACAAAAATACTTAATATTAATATTAATTATAAATATTAAACAGATTAAATACAGGTATTATTATCATATTACTGTAATTATAATATTAATTACTAAATATAGATACATAATATTATTATGTCATTAACTTTGTATTCATTACAAAAGCAAAAGATTAAAAGTCTACGTATTTTCAATCGCCCTACCCTAATTTTTTCTTTCATCTATTCGGTTTCACGATCTATTGTTGGTTAATTGCATGCTGTGAAACCTCAGTCCGCACCATAGATCTTATCTCTAAATCGCTAATGTGTTGTTTTAATCCAGTTAAGGAAGAACACTCTAAGCTGAACCCATGTATTTATTTCATTTATTATGGATACAATTTTAACTACAGAACATATTTAACTGATAGTTCAGCTTTTGATAGATTGAATTTCAAATATGTTAATCCTATCGCCTGAGATTTACCATTTTTAAATAAACAAATCCCCAATTTTAGCATTTGCATTTTTGAAAGAATCTGGAGTATTTCTGAATATTTGATTTAAACTGTTTCTGACATTTTTTTAGTTTTTAATAAGTGACTAGGAACAAAAAAATTGTTGATTTTATTGCTGGAATTTGACATCAAATTTTAAATAGAATTACTGTTTATTATTTTTAAACCTTACCTTTTGACATAGTTTAAACCCTACCAAAGGTTTAGGAGCCAGAATAATGTTGACAACTCATCTATTTTAGTTAACAAGTGGAAGAACATGCTTTTACATCGTTATCATTTCTCAGAAAATGTTAACTGGAAATGCAAACATAACTGTCAATTGATTTGTGGCGATTATCTTGAAAAAAAGAAGCGAGAAATATTATTGTAATAAGTAATTTCTTTTCATATTGCTACGAAACTTCAGTTCTACTAAATCTGTAAAGTCACCGAGTTCGCTTGTAGAGGGGGGCATGGCGTAAAGATAATCAGTACACCTCTATAACGAAAAACAACTTTTATTAAACAAGAAGAAACGAATGCGTAAACAATAAATATGCAGCCGTGATGAACACAGGCATCATACAGCTGCACACTATAACAAACAGTAGCCTACAAGCAGTTATCGATAATAATAACAACCATAGCACACAAAGCGGCCAGACAGATTTCAGTAGGAGGAGAGAATCTACATAGCTAAGCCCTACGGTCTCTCCAAACGCCTGCAATTCTCCACTGATTCCTCGCTTTAGCTGTATCTAACTGCAGAATCACTACTACATGACTAGCTATTCCTCACACGACACGATGCCGCTTCCATAATAAACAACAGAACTCGGCACACAGCTTCATTCAGCAATCGTTTGATCTCCACAGAACGATTGCTCGTCGCTGGACTGATCGCCTTTGATTTTTTCGGCAATTGCCTTCAGATTAGACTACTGGCCTTTTATAGTTTTCAAAGTCGGTCAAGGAAGGTTCTGGAACAATCAGGCATATCTCGATTATTATTGGCTCTACCACCAAAATTCTGGAAAATTCCAGCATTACCTATTTTATCACCAAAGTCACCAAGTTTTTTGCCAAGCTCTGGATCACCTCATTCGGCCTCCAATCATCAATCAACAGAGCTCACCGTAAAACAATTTTCCATTGAATTAACCACGTTACAGATTTGTACAATTTGCATAGATATTAAAACTACTTCCTGTCATTCTCCTTAAAGGGAGTTACCTGCTAAATATTGCGAATATATTTCTGTAACTGTATATTATATATTAATTATTTTTCCATTAGTGTGATATAAGAAGATCTGTCGTCATACGTATCACTCCTGTGCCTTTATACAATACATTCAGCGAAGTTCGTAATTTCGTCCATATTTTTAAGGAAATTTGGGACAATGAATTAGGCGGTGAACGTAAGTATTGTATTTTACATTGCATTCGTTACTATATGCTACATTATATTCAGAATAAAGCTTAACCTGCACTGCAAATCCTTGTATCCAATCCCAAAGTCAAACTGTAACATTCCACTTCTTTAAATAAAGATAGAGAATCGTCAAAGAAATTTTTAAATTGAAGCGTGATACAAACTCTTCACGCACACACACACACACACACATATATATATATATATATCAATCAGAGTATGAATATATCAATATAAATCAGGAAAAAATTGTAGGGATGAAAACGAGATAGTAAAGTATTTTACTCATAAAAATTTGAAAGGAAAAATATCTCAAATTTAACGAATAATTAAAGTTATATTTCTTAAATAAACTTTTCAATGAGAAAAAAATCCGTTTTATGAGAGAGGTTAGCAGATAATGAGCACCAGATGTAAAAATTTATAAATTTTTCAGCTTTCACAATTAAAACCCAAAAACATAAAACAGTTTATTTACAAAAATGCATAACAGAAGCTAAGCTAATGCTGAAGAGAGTAATAAGGATTCCGTTAGCTTTAAAAAAAAAGCCTCCTTTTAATAAAACTTGTCACATATAAGGAAAAACTGATATAAAAAAGCCCGATATAAACTGTTAGTCATCATAAATTTGCCGAGTATTTTATTTTCTGTTTATTAGTAGAACTTGACAGTTTTTTAGTAGTATTCGGATTGCGTTGTCCGTGAAATTATGAATCTTATCGATCACAAAACAAAGAAAATTTAAAGCTTCAGAATAATGCATAAAAAATTGTATTTTAGTGAATTACATGACAAATTTCGACAGCTCTATCCAAGATGAATCTCAAAAATTTTAATTTTATATGAAACTCATCACTTCTAGATGCGTCATTAGTGATCACCTACCCATCACCTTTTTCCATTTTTCTAGAAAAACACTTTAATTTTTTTTAGATTGGAGAACATCAACTAAATTCCCAACAGCCATTATCAGAAATTGTCTCACATCAGTGCTTGACCTCTAGATACATAATTAATTTTCTACCCCTTTCATCATGATATACGCGTGATATAAAATATCTTTCGCCACATGCAGAACCAACGTTTTTGAATCTAAAATATATTATAATTTGATTATAATTATGAGAGTTCCTTTAAAGGAACCTTTTATTGAAGCTAAATTTTGTAAATAATATATTAATGCAACCTGATTTTAAATTCAATTTATAACTGAAAATTCAATAATTTAGTTTGATTGGGTTTTATAACACAAAGACCAGGCCTGGTCCCTTAGCCTCAAACATTTGTTAAACATGGATTTCGTGTTGAAATTTAAGGCAGTGTAAAAAAAAAATACAATTAAATCTAATATAAAATTTGAATATCTTTTAAAACGGTAAAAATATTTGAATGAGGGTCATCACCTAAAATATCATTTAAGTTAAAAACAGTCAATACAAAATTAACTTGTCGTCGTGTACTAAAATTTTGGTATTAACATAGAATATGATTCACCATTAAATCCCGCATTTATTACAAAGTGGTGAATAATCAGAGTGCAAAACATGTGTTTGGGTTAAACAGGTGTGGCTTATTAGAAGTCTCGTGATAGTGACATCTTAATTTCAGACAGATTTTTACTTTTGAAATCTTTGGCATATGGCTGTATTTGAAATAGTTTATTCGCAAATAGATTTTCCCACGTAGATTTCCAGAATTTATTTTGAATTATTTTTATTGCTTGTAATGCATTAGGTAATGGAACAAAATTTTCTTTCAACAGGGCTGAGCTTTTTGCTGCCTTGTCATTAATTTAACCTCTTTCTAAACTATCTAACTATAAAAGAAAAACAAAATCTTTCCCCTAGACTTTTCGCGATTTTAAACACTTGTACAACATGAAACTGAAAGCTATTCAATCTACGGCGTTTGACCAATTCTATACGGTTTTATGTCTACATAAGCGCTTTGCATATTTAAATTTCCATGATTCCTGGTTTACACATTTTAATGAATAAATAAATCTTTTTTCATAGTAAAGTTTTGATTCTTCGCTGGCCGGATCAGGAGAAAAAATCATTCAAGACATCTGGAAAATAATCAAAAATCAATCAATGAAGATATTTTGATCGTTATTTTTTAAAATACATATAATTGTTCAAATAATAACCAAAAATTTTCAAAAAGTTGATGGAAATGAATTGTTAGATACAGAAACTTTAATTAAAAAATTTTGTAACTTTACGAAAAGTGTTTTTAATAATTATTAAACTTCAGTAAATTACACCAAAAATTCAAAACAATTTTTACACGACAATTATCTGCCCTTTTAGTTGGTGCAAAAAGTTTTATCTTATGATCTTCAGAAATCGAACTATGTGGGGGGGTGAAGGGATATGTTTGATAAATTCATCCAAAATAACAAAAAATATTAATTTTTAAAAAAATTACACTAAATTTTAAAATTTGGCCTTCAAGTACATTGAATCATCTTTAGGACTACCCTTGTACCAAAATTCTTGACTGTAAGTATGATTGATTCGTCTGGACACCAACAATACGAAAACACTTTCTTCCATATAAGTATAGATTGACTTGTCCACAATTCTGTCCTATATTTTTATGAAAATGTAATTCACTTTTAAATCTCAAGCAAATCAATTCTTATGTTATTAAAAACAGTATTGCGCAGTCAGTTTTCAGTGTACTAACAAAACAACATAAATTGGAATTTGTCTTAAGATTTTTAATTTCAGTAGTACAGAATTGTTTTTCTGAAGAATTCATAAGATTCTGAGGATACAAAAATGGTGATGACTTTGTCAAATATTCTAGAGAAATTTGCTTCAATTATCTTTTTCTTTGCCTAAACAGTGCAGTAGTTAGATATAATTTACACAAATGATAGCTTTGACCGCCACTTTCTTTCCCCCCTCCACAAAGAAGCATTACCATAGTGCATATTAATTGTACTGCGTAATAAACATCCATATCTCAAACAGTTTAGGGTCCCATCAAGCATGTCGGTCACTTGCCAAAATGATTAACTCCATAAAATAAAATGATTGGCTACTTGGTTAAACAAAGGGTGTTTTTTTTTTGTTTGTTTTTTTGTACAAGGGCCATTTTTGGCCATTTTGCATCATCCTCTGGGTAAAAAGTAGAGAAAAGTTGATATTTGGAACTTCATGTAAAATTAAATATGTTTATGATAAACTTATGCAAAATTGCTACAATAGATGAAGACGAAATATGACATCTTTGTTTTAAAATAATCAAAATGGAAATTGTTTGAGTTAAAGACATGGTAAAAGGTGTATAGCAAACAAAAATTTTAAAATGTTTGGATGGTTATTCTATGTCAGCAATTCTGGAATAGTTACATTTACTGGATCAAAAAAAAAAATCACGACGGCGATGTGAGTCAAAAACTGGGCATTCAATCAAAATATGACTAACTATCACTTCAGTGTGGCATGAGGAGTACATAGGCACTTTTTCTCCGAAAAGTAGGTACTTACAAGTAATAAGAATATGACCAATACACAGGCGAGATAATTTTAAGTCAACCACTCGCATTGGTAAAACTGGCCATGAGTCAGAAACAAGTTTAATAAAATGCAGTTTATTCTGTATCTGCATATTTCACGTCTCTTACCACAGAGAAAAAAATTCAATTAGCAAAGGATTTTTTTACATTACGATAGTATTCTTTAATCAAGATAGTAGTAGTTACCACAATAAAGAGGAGCAAAATAATTATATAAATATACTTTGTTTCTCTTTAAATTATATTTAAAATATAAACTCAAATAGATATTGTAAAATGTATTACTGCTGATGTAGTTTTTATTTAAATGACTACGAAATATATCCTTGGAATTGTCTTCATTGGTATTAGAAGTTTGATTTCATTGAGAGAATTAATCGGTTTGGCAATTGAAAACGATAATAAATTCAGTCTTCGGATAACTTTTTTTTGACAAGAGAATTCACTATCATAACTTTCTAAAATTCCAAATAGTTATTTGTAGTCATTTATGTAAATATAATGAAATTTTTCCGTTAAAAAACAATAGCAACTAAAATTAAATTGTTTAACAACCAATTAACTCAATTACTTCAGAGACAATTACTCAGATCAATTACTTCTCAATTGCGTACTGTAAATCATTAATTTCGTTCATTTGTTTATTATGATGAAATTTTAACGGGGCTACAACTTACTTGTCAACAGACTAAAAAGAAATGCATGTTGCAGTGTTCATTGATGAATTGGCTTAAGAATTAATTTTCAATCCTCAATTTATAATTCACTTTCATAAATATTATAAATTATCGAAATCATTTTTATCTTTGATTCATTATCAGATGGCACCATAATTTCCAAAGTGCAACTAGTAATTAAATTACAATTAATTAAGTTCTTGTAATAGTAAAATAGTCCACTGTCATCAAGTCATTGGAGTAAGAAATTTCGAAATTTTAGCGCACCGAAAAAATTAGAAATTCCATCTTTACACACAATGAATAAGTGAATTAAAAGTGCATAAAAATTTATAAAACTACAATAGAAGAAAAATAAATACACAAATGAATTTGAATTTCTTTGCTAGAAATTGAGAAGAATATGCAAGAATATTAAGAGCATTGACCCTCAAGTAAATGTATGATATTTAAAACAGGATTGCCATGAAATATAATCATAAAAAAATGTCGGGTAGTTTTTGAGATGCACTTTTCTAAAATTTTGGGAAGAGATATTCTTAAATTCATGTCCTCAGTAACTTTTGGAAAGCATGTTCTACAATATCATTTTATATTAAATATTATTAGATTACTATTTATATTAAATATTATTAGATTACTATTTATATTAAATATTATTGAAAATTATTTTAATTCATTTTATAAGTTCCTACTATAAGTAATTTTATAAGTTCCTAATAAAATATTCTTTTTTCTAATTTATGCAATTCTTTTCAAATTTAGATCCTGAAAAATGAACTGAACTAAGTAAAAGTTGAAGAATCCGATCAAACAACATTCACAAAACTGCATTTATGTCAAGTTGTGAAGTTTTACCTGTTTTTATTACTCTCGTATAATTTAAATAACATTGGGGTTTTATAATATGGTTAGATTTTATATTCTTCATCCTGTGTTCGTTTTGTATAATGTATTCTACTTTTTTTATTTATATACTTTTTTAATAAACTTGTATAGATTTTTAGTAGACTGTATCAATATTTTAAAAGTAGTCAAATACATACACATGTTAAAAAGATGAACAGAGTTCTAAGCAAATAAAAATATTACAAGAACTTCAACATTTATCTGACCAATTTTCAAATGTTCTATGTATTAGATAATTCTTATTTACTAGAGATTTTTACACTGAAATTAAATCAAATCCTTTATTTATTCTTAGCATTTAGATATTTTTCATTTGCAATGAAGTTATATTGTTGAAACATGGCATAGAATGGTAAAAAACCTTTTTGTAGAACTTTATAAAGAAAAAGAATGAGGAAAAAATCGAAATCAAAGTCTGTGTTCGAAGCGGAAATTTTATTTCATCACGAAACTATAGAAAACTGATGAATTTGCAATTCTTTGAACGCTGATATATAAACTGGTGTGCACAATTTAAGAAACATATGCTTTTTCACTATAACTCCATGAAGAATTATTTAAGAGACATGAAATTCAGAAATGAGACAAACCATTTTGTTATTAAGCAATGACAAAAGCATAGTTGCACAAAAATGAACATAATGCACATAGTATTTAATCAAATAAAAAATGGTTTTATAGAACTCATAGTATTGCGACACATGATTGTCTGTCAAGAGGAAGAACAGCAAGTAGATGTTCCTTATGGATATTCCCTCCATTACTGAAATGCTTGCTTCGCTCCGTCTCTCTATACTCAGCACTAGACTGTCCAACAATTCTTGGGGTAAGAATATTCATTCCACAATCACCATCTGTTTCAATCGTTGAGTGTTCCCCATAAGATGTAATCGTATATTCAGGCGTCTCTCTAAAGCATCCCATACATGTTCTATGGGATACATCTTCAGGAGAGAATGCTGCTCAATCCATTCGAGTGAACATCAACTTCTGAAAATTAACAATCCGTAGGGCTATGCACTGTCAATTATAAAAACAATAGCACTTCGAAACAGACGCTCATTGGGAAGGATCATCTCCTTACCATAGCAATCTCCGGTTACAGAGCCTCTGTCGAAAACGTAGAGCTCAGTTCGCCCGTTCAGCAGAATGCCTTCCCGACGTCAAAAGCAGGATTACCGCAGAGGTCTCTTTCCCTGATGTTATCGGATGAAACCTTACCCCGATTCTCTCTAAATCAACTAGCGTTGAGAATCATTTGTGACACTAAATTAACTCTTATTGTGTAGAGAGCACACAACTCCATGGATGGCTTATCCAATTTTTGTGCACCATACACCACTCTAAAGGTGCCACCGATAGCCAACTTTCAAAGGGATGCGGCGTTCAGGACGGTGGGCGAATAGGCCACCTTTGTAAAAGCGTCTGGCCACAGTAAACAGCTACACTTGTCGCCATGTTGCTGAGCAGTGGCGCTTGTCGGCTGATATTGGGCTCTTTTCGCCTGCAGGATGACATATCGGTCATCTGCAGTTGTTTCCTTGAGGTGGCCAATAGCACCCTTTCTAACAACTGTATCTATGTTTTGAAAGGCTTTCCAAGCTCGCGATACGACATTTGTTATTATTGTATGTTCACCAGGAGAAGGCACTTAGGTCAGCCTTCTTGGAGGTAGAGTTCATTTCAGCGCGAGGAAGACGGATACACACACCAACTCTTGTGGTGGGTGGTGGTAGTTCTAATATCACTTGGTCATACCAAGCACGAATGAGCGGAGCTCTTTCGAATGAAGGCAGAGGTGTGCGACTTTCGTTGTGAACGAGCACCGTTAAGGTGAAAGTACGACTTTGCTCGAACACACACAACACAACCCCTTTTAGGAGGCGATCGAACTCATTCATACACTCATTCATCCATCTGTAAGTCAGAATTTAGATCCAAATCAGAGACCGACTCATCCCTGATTCAGTAACCCCAGAGGTATCGATTTGTTATGGGAACTTGGAGGACTTTGCAGTCTCGACATATTTAACGTGCCCCAACTGCCATTAGCCAACACGGCGGTCTTTGGCCGAGACGAGGACAGAACCCGCGATCTTTCGGTTACGAGACTAACGCTCTACCAACCAGGCTACAGCGGCCTCCAACTCTTGTAAATGAGACTGTTATGACTGAAGACTTTCTGACTTATAAAAAAACACCTTTTATTTAACATCAGGAAAAATGGAACTATCAGCTACATAAATATGGATGGAATACTAAATCACAATTTTTCTTCGTTGTCAGTTCCTTTAACTCAATAACAATTTAATATATTAGAAAGGGCAACAGGAAGTGGGAAATACAAGATGAGTGGCAACATTCTCCCACCTTTTGTATTGCATGCAAACACTTTAAAGCAATACAAAACACAAGCAAAATTATAACACATTTAGATT
>JAPMOQ010059638.1:335189-361808 GCA_026543055.1 Argiope trifasciata
CTCTAGTAAATCGTAGAGGGTGGCTAAATCAGGGGCATTCTTACCGGCCGTAACATTTTTCAGAACCAGTGAAAGGAGATCGCGAACTTATATTTGCACTAGGAGATCGTCCCGGCCAAATCTTAATTTTAGCTGTTGGACGGCTTCCGGATAATTTTCAGCGGTTATTGGGAAACTGGATATTAATCTAGCAGCTCTTGAATCAGGCACCATAGACTGGTATAAATACTGGAATTTGTCTATGGCAGTCAGTTCTTCTGAGTCATGTAATTTTGAAAAAATGCTCCAAAATGTTAAATATTCTTTTGGATCACCCGAAAACATTTTTAATTCAAATTTAGGTAAATTTAATTTTACTGAATCACGCTTGACAGAACTTGACAAAGATCCAGAATCTTTATTTAATAGCGTTTCTATCTTTGACTTAATCTCAAGAAAAGTATCTCTATATTCCTCTGCCGCCTCAAAATCGGCTTCGTATTCATTAACAGTCTCAGTATTTTCTAAAAGTAATGACGAAATATTATTTTGAATCTCATCTAAACGTAAAAATTTATCTTGTAATTGAGCATTCAACACGTACAGCTTATCGCCATCCTTGGCGTCTACTTTCGTCGCCAAATATTGCTTCAACTTATTCACGGTAGCCGTAAACGAAGCTCTTAACGATTTTCGTTCTGTTTTCAAAGCATCCATATTTATAAATGCACTAAAAATAGTAACTTAAAATGATTCGTAATAGATTCTTAATTTCTATTTATACTGAAGCAATGAAAGTGATTATATTTTCTTAAACTTAAATCACTTTGATCATCATAAACAGCATATTGTATACTTAAGCAGAAATTTAAATCATTCGTACCTGTACATCTTTTTAATTTCAAGTTCTTCAGATACAGAGTACAAACTCTGTCCTGTCACCGGACGCCACTTAGTTATGACTGTTAAGACTATCTGACTTATAAAAAAAAACACTTTTTATTTAACATCAGGAAAAATGGAACTATCAGCTGCATAAATATGGATGGAATTCTAAATCACAATTTTTCTTCGTTGCCAGTTCCTTTAACTCAATAACAATTTAATTAATTAGAAAGGGAAACAGGAAGTGGGAAATACAAGATGAGTGGCAACAGAGACAATCCTAAATGCGCGCCAAACAGCTCGTTATCAGTTACTTTCCGTTCTTCTTGCTAGTTATTAATAAATAATATATATTTAATTTCAAAAACTGAGTTTTTTAAAGCAAACAACTGTTATCTTTGTAGCAAAATTTCTTTAAAAAGGCGAACTGTTCACTCGAAACAGAGAAATATAATAAATAATGTTACAAAATTTTGTGAAAATGAGGCTGCAGCTGGAGCACTTTGCTTTTTCCCTTTCCCAAGCCCTAAAACATGCTGCTTCAGCTACTGGTGTTTCACTTAGAACAATTAAGTGAATTAAAAAGGAAGATATTTCTACAAATGGGCATTTATCTACACCAGGGAAACATCAAAAGCGTCCTGTGGATCAAAATGCAATATTGGACAATAATTTTCAGTTCAGAAAATTATCTTTCTGAATTAGTTGTATCTTTTATATAGGTTACAATTTTGTCAAACAGTTCCCACGTTTTAAATTGTTATTATTATTACTGAAAAATTACTTTAAAAACTTCTGGGAAATTCAATAATATCATTGTTTTCAACTAGAAAAAGACAATAAATTAAGGGTAAATTCTCTTAAAAGATGCACCTTTTGTAGGTAGGTTGAATGTCACTCAATATCCCATGGAATTCGTCAATTGTATCACTGAAATGGTAGTGTAAAAAATGGGTAAAAGCTAACGATTGCAAATTGGCAACCTTTCTTGGCACTGATCACTTTCTCCTTCCGAAATCATAGAAATAGTATCGTCTGACCCCACGTGACGAGAGCGGAGTTTAGTTATATTAACGTCGCGTTTTAAAGCAACACTAGGGCTATTTTGGGACGGAACTCGAAATTTTGAACCAGAGTCAGAGGACGACACCTGAGTTGGCACCCCGCTCTCCACACCACACCAGCGGGAGGACGTTTAGCCCGACTGATTTAACGTGCAAGAGACCCCCTTACACGACGGTTCTTCGGTGGAATCGAGCCCCGAAGCTGAAACCCTTCGGTTCCAAAGCCGCGACCTTACCGCCAGGCCACCGCAGTCCGACGAGGGCGGAGCCAAGTGCCAACTTGTGGTGAACGTACAATAGAACTCTTCAGCTTCAATGGTCAAACTGTGCCCCTCCAACTTTCCGATCATTCTTCCACGTATTAAGGCGTCCAGGGGATTTTTTCCAGCCATATTTCACGAAAGAATTTACTTAAAATGAATCGTCATTTGTAGTCGTGAACTGCGCACGTCGACCATACACGTTTTGCGTTTACTCACATCGTCTATGATGTTTTGTTTCTGATATATGCATACGTATCACCTTTCTACTGAATTCTGCTGTTTTCATTCTATTGATACAATAACCCCTTTTCTACAATTTCGTGGCTACCAGCTTAAAATTTACATTGTTGCTTAAGTTTTACACACCAGTGTGTACTCCAAACCATTACAACATTATCAGGTACTTAAATTAAGAAAGAGGTGTAGGTTCTGAGTGTATAAAAAAAGCCCAAAACCTTTGCAACACAACATTTTTTTTTTAAAATTTAATAAGTGAAAAAAGAATTAACTTTTAAAACGAGGGGAAATTAGTAATAGGAAAATTATTGAATAATACAAGATATCTATTAGTACGGTAATAAATTAATATTAATGTTTATTAATTTTGTATTTCCATCTAAACTTGGATATTTGCTCTATTAATTTGTATTTCATCACATTTACGGCTTTTCTATTACGATTTTTGGATCCAGTAGAATTTCTCGATGAGCATACATGATGATACATTCATTCAGTTTTAATTCACCATTTTTAACATGAAGCCAAGTGTTCATAGAAACCGCAGAAAAATTGAGTTCCGCAGTTACCTTACCGACTGGAATAGAAGCAAGAATACATAGAATTTTGTGGATGCTAGGACATAGCAGTGGCACGATTTTCCAATCTGAATTATTTTCTTTGTAAATAATGATTGGGTTTTTCTTGAGCCTATTATTAAAACTCGTATGTTGCGGATGCGATAGAATATTCGACGAGATTTTGACAAGTATCAGCTATTTCTTTCATAGCAGTTTCATATCCTAAGCTTATGTCTAGTTTCCGCAAAATGACAAAAACTGAAACACGTTCATAACCTTTGAAAAAAGTTCTATGATGATGTGATCCAAAAAAGGCATGAAAACTTCTAAAATATTCCTGACTATGCACAAATGGATAGTTTTAATAGTTTTTTGTGAGGATATAAGCCAAGATATCTTTAAATCAACAGACCTGACTTTAGTGGGTTCTATTATGAAATGTATGAAGATGGATTCAGCTTTTTCCCACTTTTCTTAAAGTACAAAAGTGCATGTTATATTACATCAGTACCTTTTATTTAAATCAAATAGTGGAATTTAAAAAAGGTGATTAAGTGACATGGTCACTAAAATATTATTGAGATAAAAGAAAAATTATTATCTTCATATAATTTACATAATCTAAAAGGTATTAGATGACATCTTTCTGTCCAGTCATGTAGAAATTTTTGCTAGTGTTGTGAAACTTAATAATCAGTTTTCTTTGGAGCTGAACCTTATGCACTCCTCTAAACAACAGATATCATAAATATTTTGTTCAAAAACACCTATTGTCCTCTTCAAAACATTATATCTCTTTGGAAAGATGTTAGAAGAAAGAAAAAAAACTTTTATTATTTTTAAAAGCATTTCAGGAACGTTACTATTTTTTTCAGAAATTTGCAGATGAATTATTCAAAATTTAGTTGTTGCTTTAAGAATACTAGACATATTTAATTGCTTTCTTCAATTTTTGTAAGGCACCTTTTGTTCCTGATATCATTATTCAATAATCAATGCAAAATTTTTCTTAAAATGCCCTCAACAATGTGGTCAACTCCAATCGCATGCTATTCTCCTTCTAATTTCATATCTTTTTTTATTTATTTTATAGCAGGCTATCTTCGTTCTTAAATCTAAAAGTAATAAAATCTTTCCTCAGGCTATGTTTGTGAATTCTAAACAACATAGTTATTTGACATAAACTACAGTTTCGTCAAATATTATAGAGAAAAACTGGTTTTATAAAGGAAAATTATCTGATGAATTTATTTTAATAAAAATGCTGCTAAAATCGAATCACAAATTATATATTTTGTAACTTTGATAGATACTCACCAACGGATTTTTTTTTCAGCCGTGGAAAAGTAAGCCACAGGATTTCTACATTAGACTTCGATGTAGATGCAAAAGATTAAGAATTTTTAAATGCTTCTGTTCAATCAGTTTTTTAAACTTTACAAATAATAATAATAATTATGTTTTTCTATCTGAAAGTTACAATGTGACTGTCTTAGTTTTTATTGTATTACTATACAATAAAAGCTCTTTATTCGCGGGGTATATGTTCCATAAATATGCCGCGAATACAGAAACCGTGAATACGGAATGGTAATTTATATGGGATTATACGGGATACGATCCTAGGTGACAAAATAAATATATATATACATATAAATCAATTTAATTGAAGTTTTGAACATTTTGATCAATTTCTTAAGGCTTAGGCAATGGTTTAAAGAATTTTGTCATTTTCTCTTGCATGGCAGTTTTTAAAGGCGCCTTCAATTCAGACTGATACGCAGCAGTCGCATTCACAATTACCTCTTAAAAATAAGACTTCGTTCATAGATGAATCAATGTTCATAAAGAAATCGCAAAGCTCATTTGCCATTCTTAAACCTCCACTAAGATTTTTCAAATTAAATATCACGTTTCCAGTACTTGTTGAAGCCTCTTCTTCAATGGGCTTTGAATTTAACATTTCCTCCAAGTCGGTTTCAGACAAATCTTCATCTTGCGATTCGATTGAATTCCTGAATGTCCCTTGATTCTATCTGTTCGAACCCATCTCGTCCTATTCCATTCGCGATTTCGGCTATGTTTGCAGTTTGCGTGGGTTGATACCTATTGGAATCCTTTTATTATTATGTATGTACTTATTAGATAAGCGAATAAAGAAATTTCTAGCCGCGAATATAGGAATTGGGTCGCATTTTTTTAATCCGCGAACAGTGAAAACGCGAATGAAGGAAGCGCGAATAAGGAGCTCTTACTGTATTAGACATTCTTATTAAACACTACTCAAGATACTTAAATATATCCTTAAATGTCATGCTGCAGATACAATGCCATCGCCCAACAGCTAATAGAAATAAAATTAAAGGAGAGAAAGAAATGGGAGGCAAACATTTGTTTGCATTGAAAGCTTCTATACTGATCAAACACTAACATTAAATTTACTCCAAACTTCCATCATATAACACTCTTTATATTAATAAAATTTTAATATAAACAAAACATAGTCTTAAGGGCGCATTGGTTGATATAATTGTACAGAAAGTGTATTGCCCCTAGTGATCAGATCAAACAGATGGCGAATTTACTAATTATTATTGAAATTTTTAGGTTTTTTTTAAAGATTGTAAGTGTCAACGCCAAAGAATAGATTAAAAAAATAAACCAATTTATTTCTTTTACCTAAATGATTTCAACCAAAGGCATTTTTTTTAAATTACACAATAATTTATAGCCCATTAAAATGTGACCAACTTGTGTTCAAATTTGACAACACTATATTTTTACAACTATAAAATATTGTTCAAGATTTGGGGGAATTATCCCCTATAACCTTCATCTTGTATCTTTCTCAAAATAGCATATTTAAACATAAAAATTTTTCAAAAGAATTTACCGACAAAAACTTCTTTAAAACATGTAAAAACAGTAAAAAATTCTAAGCTACATTTTCTCTTGAAAAAAAAGCTAACATTATCTTCTTTATTAATTAAAATTTCTAATTTTCTTTTAAAATAATTGAATCAAATCTCATTATATATATATATATATATATATATATATATATATATATATATAAACAAGATCTTAAACTGCACAAAAATTTCAAAACAGAAAATTAAAAATATATATATTCATGTATTTGATTAAATCAAATTATTACAAATTACAGAATAATATATCATAGAGAAAATAAATATGAAAAGTTGGTAATTTCTTTAAATTTTTTCTTCTCCTAAAATAAAGAAAAGGAAAATTTTGCATTTAATTATTTGCATCCACAACAATTACAGCACACTTTTTCCAAACATTCAATCAAAACTGCATAAATTAAACTGCATCATCAGTGATCTTAACTTATTGATACAATTTTCATATTCTGCAGTCATGAAATTAATTTCAAAATAGAACTAATAAAAATGTGCATGCATAAGTAGCATAACATAAAGCATTTTAATGCCTCATCTTCAAAAAATTTAAATATAATTTTAAAAAGAAATCAATTACAAATTTAAACTGTCCATAATCTTATATAATACTAGCCGCCCTTGCGACCAGCTGGTTCGCCATGAGTAATGCGTTCTAAAATTTTCAATTAAATCACATATTCATTAGCCAAAATTTAAGAAAGATTCAGTTATTAGTAGTTAAAGAGTCGGTAATGAATTCGGAAAAACTTTTTCAGTTTAATTCTCTAGCAATTTATCGATTATGCTTCGAAAATATTAAAAATGTTTTTTTCGGTGATGTTGCCAAAATGTTTAATATGTTTTTTAAAGAAAGCGAAAAAGGGAAAAAATTATTGAATTAATGATACAGATATTGCAAACATGCCATTAAGTCGGGATTTCAATGCATATCCTGTCTAAATTCAATCAGGTTTACTATAAAGAAAGATAATTTATGGAATTAATGATATATAAATTGCAAACGATCATAGAATCCATTGCCTTGCATTTATTTTTTTAGAAGATATCACATTTTATATTTATTTTATTTTATCCAGTCACTGAAAGTTGTATTTCTTTAGATTTGATTTGCGATGATAGTTGCTTTTTTATTTGAACTTCTGGCATTGTTTTATTTTATTTTATCCAGTCATGTGCTAAAAAAAGCATGGTTAAAATATTTCTTTAAAAATTCGTTAAAAATAGAAGCTTAAGTTATACATTAAGACACTGATACCATTAGAAAACTAATTTTTTTATCGTTAAATTGATGTAAAAATCATGTTTATGCGATAATATTTTCGGAAGTTACAGCGGAAAAACGTCGAAATTTCACTTAAATTTTAATTAATTCAAATTCTAATTAAAAATTCGAAAAAAGGACTCCAAGGTGCACATTCCCGACCTCCAAGGTATACATGTACCAAATTTGGTAGCTGTAGGTCTAATGGTCTGACCTGTAGAGCGCCAACACACACACACATGCACACACACACACGCGCGCACACACACACATTGAGCTTTATTATAAGTATAGATTGTAGCATAATTTTCTATATTTAAATATTGTTTTTAACTTGGGAAGAAACATTTTTCAATTTCACGAATATTCAGTGTACAAAATGTTAAATAATATTTTAAATAAATTTTCACAAAATTTTTATTATGAAAAATATATTTTTTAAACATAGTGCAAATGCTTTTCTTCAAAAATTAAAATTTTAATAAAGTATGTGCTTAAAATTGGTTACAAGAATTCAAACAATAGAATTCAAAATGCAATATTTAACAATTAAAAAATTACAATAAAAAATAGTATCAAAAGCAAATCAAATAATGTTGAAAATATTCAAATATATAATCTATTCTAAAATGAATCATACTACAACATGAATTCACATTGAAAACAGTAGAATCAAATTTGAATGTGTCTCAAACAGTCAATCTTTTCAAAGAAATACATTTATGAAATATATCACAATAAAAATATAACAAGGAACATTTTACGGAAGCTGTAATTCTGCACTGATTTTATTACCTAACAGCCCACCATCAAGGAGAATCTGGATCAAGAAATAAGCAATCTTTGCTTTCAAATATAGATGGAAATAATTTGCCCAGACCTTTCGAATCTATCATTCCACATCTTGCTCCAGCAACTTTACAACCAATATTAATAGCCTCAGATACACTTTTCTTTTTACACAAAGCCATGATGGTGACTGCCACAAAAGTATCACCGGCTCCAAGAGTACATACAACCTGAGATGGTGGATATGCCTCACTACCTACTATTTCTCCATCAGGTGTTTTAACGCTGGCTCCTTGATCACCCCAAGCACATATAATAGAAGCTCTGTGAAAAAACAGACGTTATTGCTTATAATAGTCATGAAAGAAAGTCAAATGATAAAATAGACAATAAAAATCCATTTGATCCATAAATTTTCAACATAAGTAATTTTTTATTTCTATACTTAAAGCACGAAGACTATATGTGCTATAAAGATTGTAATAAATCTTTTTAAAAGTGCAGCAAGTGCAGCGTTTCTAGAAGTGAAATTTATTTTCAGTTATATTTCTGCTTTATTTTAATGATTGCTTAGAAATCATAATAAAATAAAATTTAAGAATGCATTGATCCAACAAACGAAACAAAAATTTCATTTTTTTTTTCTTTTCTTTCTGGAAAATAGCAAGAGTTAATAGCACTTTTTTTTCCAATTTTTCCCCTTTCATTCTAATGGTTATGACCGTATCAAAGATTATTTTTGTTAAACTATTGCATTTGAGATATGACTGAGTGATAGATAATGGGGAAGGAAAAAAAAAGTATGTATGAGCAATTTGGAATTTTTAATTTTTATTACCAAGAAAGTAAACTTTTTCTCAAGCGTATTTAAAAATAATAACACTTTACCAGTGTCAAACTCAAATAGCCAAATAAACCAAGTTTATATGAGTCAGAAATAAAAATATAGAGTTTCTTTTAAACACTTGGTATAAAAAAGAACAAGAACCTTGGTAAAATTAATATTTTCTTCCTGACACTTAGCTTCTCTTCTCTGTTACCACCATTTTGAAGTGATATCTAACCCAAAGTAATTATTTTCAAAACCAATCCAAGAAGAATGCCAGTAAATATGAATTGACAACAGATTTACTTTTTTAAAAAAAATCTGAACAATTGCTTGTACCACTAAGTACTTCCAAACATAAAATTAATTTCATGTGCTATTTTTTTTGTTTCCAAAGCCATATAATAAATATATGTGAAATTCAGGTAACTCAACTTCACTAAATTTGTTCTTAAGTCTGAACAGTATGAGATTTCCATTAAATTCATTCACAGTACAGCGATTTTATATTTAAAAGGAAAATTACAGAGATAAACTTTTCTCTGAAGAATTCAAAATGCAAAAACCTCATTCCTGCAATTAGAAGAAATAGTGCATCAGCAAAAAAATATACAGTTTTTTGGAAAATGTTATGCTTCATTATTGATAATTATATATATTAGAAATTTTAAAAACCAAGCTACAAAATTTTTATTCTAAATTTTGTTATATATTGTTGTTTATTGGTCTCAAAGATATTCCTTAGGAATACAAGTTTAGCGCTTCTTCTGCTTTACAGTATATTTTTGACATGTGTAATGTTTTAAGAGTATTTAAAATTACTTGACTATATATAGGTATTTAATGATATTTTAAACTTTAATTAAAATTCTAATTAATTTTCTCAATTTAACCCATATTAACTTCATTCTAAAATATTCTCTTATTTCACTATCCCATTCCACTTTTTCTGTTTAATTAATTCAAGTGAAGCTTTGTAAAAATTCTTACATTTGCACTTTTACATCCTCATATGTGAAGAAGTAGAAAAATGACTAATAAGCACACTCTTTTAAAATTATCTCTGTGTTTCTCTCAAATTGTTTTTGAACATCTAACTATAGTCAAAATAGTATTATATTGGTGTTTTGCATATTGTATACACACAGATAGTCACATGATACCACATCTGCATAATTCCACTGCCCACTTCAACAAATGTTTAAGTGTATACTTAATACAGCAAAATAAAATACTCATATAAGATGTATAATTTATCCTAACACAAATTGATACAGTACATTTTATTAGTTTTATATCAGAGCATCTAACAACAATCTAATGTTAAAGCAAATAAAATGTACTAAAAAAATAAAAGGACAACTACTTTAGTCTTTTGATACATCAGACAGATAAACTATTCAATATTACTCAGAGGATTTTCTCCATAAAGTCAATAAAAAAAATTATAGAAATCTAAGTTAAATTACTGCTAAAAAATTCTAAATAATAAATGAGTCCTCATCCTTTAATTTGAATGAAGAAGGAAAAAACTTTTATTAAATATTTGAAGAAAAAATGAAAACAGATTAAATTTCATCACAATTATGAAAAATATAGTTGCAAATATTGAATAAATTATTTGTTTATAAATTATTAAAATCAAATGGCCAAATGGGTGATAATTATATTGAAATAAATATGTTAATTTTGCCTGATAAATTTGATCACTCTACTTTAAACTGTTAGCTTTAGAGTAAACACATATTTATTTCTACTAGTAGAAAAAAAAATGTTTTAATATATAAAACTTACCCAGGTCTCAATAGAGAACTTAAATTTTCAACAGCTGATAACAAACAAGAACTGCCACATTCTTTTGCAAATTCTTTTGAAATGAATACAATATCTCCAAGGTTTAAAATTTCCTTCAATTTTGCATTTGGTTTTTCAATCTCAATTGAAATTTTTATGGAATGTTCTTTATTCTTTGAATTATACTTTCTTATATGCTGGATCATTTTTTTCATGTCATCATATTGAGGACGGCACTTAATATATGTAAATATAAAAAAAAAAGAAATAGAAACTACATTCAACATTAATAACCAATATAAATGTCATCTGAGAAATAAGGAAGCAAAATAAGCAAGGAAACATAGTTTAAACATGAATGCAAATATAGCAACAATAAATATTATTCTACAAAACATATAAAATTATACTATAAATAAATTATAATACAAAAAAAATCTTATCAAAAATAAGAAATTATAATTGCAAAAATATGTTATTCATGCAAGACTAAACTTTAATTTCTGAAGCAAAAAAAAAGGGAGGGATATAATTATTTTCACAACTCTCTCTTGCTGCACAAACTTGAAAATTATTAGATTAAGAAATGATTTTGAATATAAATTTTCATTACAAAACTTGATATAAATCAGGAGTTAGACGAAGAACCACCAGTATTTAATGTTCATTAAGCAGTTATATCTATTAACACAAAAAAATGGAAATTAAATTTAAGAAAGTAATGTAGCAATCATAGTTATACAAAATATTAAAAAAAAATTAGATTATAAATAATAAATTTCTTTTTTTAATTCAGTCAGATTTAATCTTTACTTACATAAAAAACTAACCTTAAATATTTTTAAATCAAAAATATTAGTTTAAAATTAAATGGAGGTAATAAGTTAATATCTGTATTAAAAAAATTTAAAAAATAAATCATCGTCTTTAAAAAAATGAAAATATTTTGTATTTTTATTAAGTTTATATTCTGTCAACAGTTTGATGAGGTTATGCACCTCAACAGTTACCTGGAAAATTATTCAATGTTAAATATCTTAACTCTAAGAAGAAGAAAAATGTAGCTGTGATTCTTATTCAAATATTTTAAAAAAATACATTTGTTCTAACTTCAAAAAATAACAAATACAACTACTAGCTCATTATTCTATTCACACATCCACTTTTTTTTTCTTTTTTTTTTGCTTCCAATATGATTTTAGGTTAAGTCCAATATTATCAAATATCATTTGCACCATGGTAATAAATTAGTTTTTCTTATTAATAAAAGTAGTGTTATATGTTGTTTGATCATTTATCTCAAAAATTTTAACATACAGAATTTAAATAGAAATTTGAATTAAGGAATTAAACCAAATTAATAACTAAATAAATATGTAAAATTTGCAAATATATAATTTTTTTAAAGTTTGTTTACAACTAGGGAATTTTAAAATTATTTTTAAAATTCCCCAAATTATTATTGAATTTTTAATCGCAGCCAGTATACTTGCTCTGCCTGTCTCACCTTAGTTATGCTGCAAGTAGGAAATTCAGAAAATAAAAAATTAAACACTTATGGTATTCATGATCTTTATCAAGGTCTATAACTTTATGATAGGGAGGATGATAATAATGACTTTATTAACCTATTAACCTTAAGTTTCATTTTACTGCTGTAAATATATGTTTCTTTGTCACTTAAAACTTTGGATAAGGGGGATAGAGGAAAAAAGGTATTTTTTTTATAAATCTATATTTCAAATATTTATAGAAAATTGCACAGTTAAATAAAACTCTCACTTACTTTTTTTTACATAATTATTTTTCAGTAGAATACTTTCTATTTCCTCTTTAAACTTGACATATGTAAATAAATTTTCTATTAATAAACTTAATCTGTTGATTAAAAGATAGATTATATAATGTTCCATATGAAAGAATCAAAACATGACAATAAAAATATTAAGAAAAAGGAAATTAAATAATCTGTTCATGCTTTATTCATAAAACTGAATATAATAAATATTATCGTGAATCATACATATAAGAACATCATACCTCGAAATGTATCCATGAGTATTTACTCAGATCCAAGCGTTTAAAATCATCATAAGAAACCTCTGGCATGCCTCTAGAATTTATATAATGCATAATTGTTTCAGTACAATGCAAGAAAGGATTTGAAATATTGATGTGGATTTTGAATGAATAGAAACTTACTCATTTGCATGTACAATAGTTCTAGACCCATTTAGAGTATTGATCCAAACAGTTGAAACAGGACTTTCATGGTCTTCATAAAATCGACAGTTATCAAAAGGTATGCCATATTCTATGAAATCCTTTTTCATAAATCTAAGTATTGAAATTTTTATGAAAATAACTTACATTATGACATACTTTTTTACTGTCATTAATTATTTTCTTCGCTAATAGCAAGAAGAAAAAAAATTTCTTAAGAATTTTAAAATTAATTATGATAAGGATTTAAACTGTTAAGAGACAATGTTTTAAGAGATTATTCAGTTAATAAGTCACATTCTGCAATACATTCTTAAACAAAGTTGATAAAGAGAAATTATAACATATTAACTGCTCATAAGATTTTATAAAAATTGATTTGAAATTCCAAAGAATGAGGTAAGAAAGTACAATGCTTAATTTTACACTTGATTATCGGAAAATACTATCAAAATGAATCCAAATCATTAAACAAGAAAAAAAAAGTTAAATATGCAACCTAGATTTCAGAAGTGATACTCAAGATGTTGTATATGAAAAGAATAAAATTCGTTAGAGATATTTGATGGCTAAGTGTCAAATACTGTCTGTCCATCACAAGAACTCTGCTAGACGATCGTCTGTGTTTACAGTGAGCATTAAAGAAACAGGTTACAGCAGGAAAAGTTCATTTTGTAGTGGCAGAAATTCATTCAAGTTTCTTCATTCAATTCTTATCGCCAAACTGGCGATAAGCGTGCCAATTATTGCATTTAATTTTTGAAAACAAATTTTTTATTCCTTCTCATATTCCTGTTATAAATATACAAAGAATAAAGCAAATCAAATAGAAAAACTGAATAATTATTTGTATGTCTAACGATTGCACAAGAAGAAAAAAATTAAGAGGTAAAATCATACAAATCATACAAGATAAAAACTTAATTGTCATCATTTCATTTTATTTAAATTTATATGTTATTAATATAAAATTCTTCTCAGCAAATAAGTCTAATTTAACATAAAAACAACATAATTAATAGCAATTATTTCATGATTTTCATAAAAAGTTGCTTTTATTCTCTTATAAAGTAAAATGCTCATATTTAAATAGGCTTGAAACTTTTCTAGATTTATATTTATTTTTCTGATGTATACACTATTTTCTGAAAGACAAAATTAACGATTACCATACTATCAATTTCTAGATTTAAAAAAATGAAACATTGATTAGTAACTTCCATTCAACATGAATAAGCTTTCTACAGTATAATTAATCTTGCAAAATTTATATGTAAAAGTATTCTGAATTTGAAGGTAACTGAAGTATTCTTTCAGGCATGTGCCAGATGTCCCGGACTTGAAACAGCCCAACTTAATAAACCTAACGTCGATTTACTAGTATATTAATACACTTTTTCATACATTATTTAACGAAAGATACGGTAAAAATTTGTTTTTGTTTTCTAGATAACCATTTATTTATACCCTCCACTGGGCTTGAAAAAGAAATATAATTATTTCAAAGAAAACTTTTTCTCACAAACTGTCAATTTAAATAGTAAAGTGATAAATGAGTTTTTTTTTCTCTTATATATCAGTAGTCATGAGCTTGAAGCAATAAAGGATCCACAAATTCCTGTATGCATTTTATCACTTCAGGTTTGAAAATTCTTCACTCCTAATGCCCTTCACATTTCTATTCAAAACCCATCAATACCGTTTGAGAATACTTATCTGTCACCATTTTACTATTACAATCAGTGTACCCAAGAGGGAGAAATATCATTAAAGACTGTTAATAAATTTTTTGATTCTTGGAATCATATCTACGAAGGAAAGCTATTGAAAAAACGGGAAGGCGAGAAAATAAGACTAAATACTAAATTTTAAAATTTTATTTTTTAAATTTAAATTTTTTAAATTTTTATTTTTTAAATTTAAAATTTTATTTTTTAAAATTAAATTTTAAACTAAATTTTATTTTTTTTGTGCTGAAAAAAATAAGAAATGCATTACCTATAATATAATATTTTCTTCATACCATTATAGAGAAGAATTAAATTTTGCAATAAAAATTTAATAGAATTACTTATAAATAATTTCAAATATTCATTCAATTCCAGAAAAATTAAATTTTTCTAATCTCGAGATATTTTTATATAGCATAATAGAATCGTTATTTTAAATTTCAAAGTAATTCTTTTTTCTTTTAAAACTGTAATACCATTTTCCTTATTATTATTTAGCATTAAGAATAAAAGGTTAAAACTTCGGCATCCCCTCGCCTTTTTATCTTGACAATGATTGTGATAAAACTGAATTATACCTGTAGATTTAAGGAAATTATTCAATACTTTCAATGGAAATAAAGTACTGATTTGTAAAATATACTTTTTGGAAAAATAATTAAATTCAAATTTCACTGCAAAAACATTTTTTAAACAAATTTTAAAATAAAGAATGCACAATTAATAATAAATTAATTTTACTAATACAAATAGCTGAGAATAATTTGCTTTAAAAGTTTTAATTATTTACTGCTTTATAAATATGATCTTGAAATGGATTTCTATATTTTCCAGTTAAATACACCAATCAATTCAAAAGTGATCTTATTTATGTTAAAAAGTTATGTTCTAATTTACAACAATTATTTTATTAAATTTCAGTTCATAACATTAAATAAAAGTCTTAAAATATATGTTACCAGAAAAAGCTATAAAAGTATGCTAAGATAAAAATTTTTTTAAAGAATTAGTCTTCAGTTTTAGTTAAAAATCGTATAATAAATACTTTTATTATTATATTTTTCTACACTTAAAGCAAATCATTAAATAATAATAATGCAATCATTCAGTACAAAATAGAAAAACAAGATGGAAAGATTAATAATTAATAATACATTAATAAAATATAAAAGAAGTAAGCTAAGCGAATAAAGATCGTGTAACAGCGACTAAAACGAGAAGACGAATCAGCAGCAAGTTTTCCTCATTGCTACAGACAAACGTGAAGAAAAAGAATAACCCCCCAGACTTCCGTCGGTTTCCACCCATTCAAAATGGATCATCCGTACCGAAGCCGGTTTCTATAATGCCCACCGTAAACACAGACAATCATTTAGCAGAGTTCTTGTGATGGACAGACAGTAGATTTCATGTATTCAATAATGTTTAGTATTAATAATACAAATGATGTGTATACTGATAAGCAATTTATGAGAAGCTGTACATTATAATAATCCACATTACATTAATTCCTAAAAAAATATCTAATAACATAAAATACATATTTCAAAATTACTTATTCCACTAATATGAATGCTGTTGTCAATAAATCCTCATTTAATGAATGTTTGTTCTTTCATATTCCATCCACAGCATTTTTCATTGATCGAAATCAACTTTCAATATTATTGTCACCATGACAGTGTCATTATCATTTTTAATAATGATATGGTATCTTTACAAAGTTTTGAGTTGAAAGCAGGCCAAATAAAAATTTATTCACTCTTTGAAAAGTAAAAATAATTTTTTATGAAAGTTCATTAGAGTTGCTGTTAGAAACTTTCAACTTATTACTTTTCTTATTGCAATAAAATTTTTAAAAAGTCACCATGTCCTTGAAAGAAAACTTTCCCTAATATTTATTGCCAAGATTACGTTGATGATATTAAGATTTGGCAGCAGTGAAATGACAGCACAAAATCACTGTTTACACATTCTAGACACAAAATGTTCCCACTAACGATTTCCCCTGATTTTTAGATAAGTTTACAAATTTATCTGATTTTTCGAAATCTATAAAATTCCATGATCATTCCCTAATACCCTTGATATCCTGATTTAGCTACTACCCAGTAATATGCATTTTAATTCCAGGCAAGAGAATGGACAGTCTAATTATGTTGTATTGTGAACATGAAACTCTGACACAGACTGGAATATTTCAGTAAGGATGCTATCATAACAAGATGATAAAAATTATATATGATGATAAGTAATATATGTGGCATTAGTTAGAATGAAATAACTGTAAAATTTTATAGTGACTATTTATGATACATCATTTTAAGAAAAAAATATAACTTTTTAAGGCATCTGAAATAAATAATAATTGAAATGAATATGAAGGTCCAGGCAAATAATCAGAAGAAACAATCATATATAATATAATAAAATGTGATACTTAAAAGTGTCAACAATGTGACACTGATTTTTTTCACATCAAATATACTGTTCTATCTATTAGTCATTGGTAAGATCTGCTAATCATTTGAATATATTTATTTTCAAAGCTGTTCATGTTCAAAAATTGTTGTTCAAATTGTTCATTTAATGTGCTATGTTTCAAAATTTTCAAACATGTTCAATTTAACATGATGATGCAACAAAATTACCTTTTCATTACTTTGATGAAATTCAAATAAAGATAACAGACCAACCAGAATTTCTTTCCTTTCGTTTCAACGAAATTATTTTAAACATTAATTCACCTTATTCATTGAAATCTATTGTATAAAGTGAAATTAACACTTATTATGTATTTAAGCATTCAAGTTTTTTTTAATACTATGAATCCTTAAGGATTCCTATTTGGAATTCAACATAAATATTAACTTAGTTGTTTATAAAACAATGTGCTAATATATAGAAATAAATATGGATAGAAATGAATAAAAAGCTTAATGCAATGTAAACATGAGATACTATTTTGATTTTATGACCATTAGTTTACTTGGTGGTTTTTCATATTTCACAAAGCTCCTCATCTTACATAAGGTGCTAATATTTTAACTAGGTAGTTATATTATGGTTTCGTTTATTGGTGATTTAATTCAAACAATTTCAACCAAAGATGTATTTAATTTTTTGGCAAATTTCATATAGGCTGTAAATATAAACAAGTAATGTTTCTGATGGTGGGTTTTTAATTTGATTATTACTACTGTAGGAAGCTAATGGTACTATAAACACAGTTACTAACAAATTTGATAAGAATATGCTTTTAACATGTAATAAAAATTAACCATGTTTAAAGTTTATTCTAAATAGTAAAGATCATCATTTTTAACATGGTAGACTTTTAACATATCATTAATAACAATCCTGTAAAGAATTAATACCAATTTTTATCTGTTGAAATAAATAACAGAGATAGAATTTATGCATTACCATCAGTACTTCCAAAAACAATTTTTAAAAAAACCACAAAAGTATAAATTACTACACAAAAAATTTTGCAATTATGTCATTGGAAAAGAAACTATGTTGTCTCCATAACACTAAAGCTTTTAAAAGTTATCATGAAGCAACTAATATTTAAAAAGAAATGCAAAATATTTATAAACCACACAAAACATTTTACACTTACTGCCCTCCAATATCATTACTCATGGTACATAAGATTTCACATGGGAAATTAAATTCAGCAAATATGGTGCAATTGTTTGAAGCATTTCCACCACGTCGCCACCTATGGAATAGACACCTGTAATAAAAATAATATACTTCATAATCATTTTTCAAAAAGGTACAGACTGTTGAAAGAAAAGATATTATAAAATAAAATTAAGAAAAATCTTTAGAGTTATCACCTGAACACATTTCTTGATCCATATTAAAACTTCTAGCAGAAATATTAAGAAAATATAGAAATATTGTGGATGAACATGGGGTACAATTCTTCCTAATGACATCCACCATACTTCCACCTTTTCTCAATCACAAACTAAAATGAAAGATTTGTTTTTAAAATACTAATTCTTGGTGTTGACATCCTGAATCTTCATAAGGGGAGAATATTCTTAAAATTAACATCTGTCAGGAGAACAAATTATTTCTTTTTTAGGAGGATATATTAAGATAATTTATATGAATTGTTCACAAAATTTCTCATCACTACTTTTTAAAAAGTTATTTTATTAATGCAATAGTTTCTGATATGTAATGAATAACTACAATTGATAAATAATATTAAGTTAATCAATATAGGAAAAAATGCTTAAAAGCTACATATTTGAAGAAAAAATTACAAGTAGTTAATATTATTCTTGGTTGATTGTATGTCAGTCAAATTCTGTGTTAAAAGCACCAAGTATTTAAATCTAACAATGCTACTCCACAGCTTATAACAATTAACAATGCAAGACTGTTACAAAGACTGAAAATTTTAACATTTTTGGATTAAAAAATAATAATAAAATGAACGAATCTAAATACTATCTATTTCTTCTTGTAATAATTGCTGCCAAAATAATAAAAAGGTAACCTTTTGTTTACAGATAAATTTGCCATGAGTGCTTGACAATTGTGGTGACATTATTATTCATAGATACTGGCATTTGCCCCGTTGACATTAATAATATAGTTGTATTTGTAACTAATCTGAAACCCAATTAAAACGGTCCAGTTCAACTTTTCAATCTACAAAATCAATAACATAAATGTGTTAAAATGGCTAAAACTGAATTACATGTAATCGTTAAATGTTTGACAATTCCTGAAATTATTCCATATTGAAGTAAAGGAAAAAAGATTTTTACCTTTGATCGCTATCTTCTTTCGGATATGACTGGCAAAACATAACGATATCTAAACAACATAATCCAACACATAATACTTTATCTCCTGCTTTTGACATTTTATAATGACATTAGATATTATAATTCACAAAATAAGAATTAATTCAATGATATAAATAAAATCAAATTGCATAATTTCCATCATACACCCTATTATTCTTTAATATTTTGTCACCATCTGTAAACTGATTTGTTTATTAGAGACCGGCAATATGGTTCTGATATTGCAATCTGAATGATGGAATTCGGATCCGAATAGTCGATTCACAGAAATCTCCTTCTCTGGGAGTCGATTTTTGGAATTAAAGAAACAAACAGGTATCTTAAAGAATACAAAGGAAAAGAAAAGAAGGATAAAAGGAATGTTTCGTAGATATTGTGCATCAGAATAAATAAAATAAAATTTAATCATTGGACAGAAACAGTTTGAGGAAGAAAGAAGATATGAATGCATCTTGTTTCTGTGGAGAAAGGAATGGATTAGGATCGTGATTTGTCCATTCGACAGCTATATATATAACTTGCACTGGTATATAAGGATTTCCATTTTTGGTCTGGTAATTATTACTGTCTTACAGTCAGGAGAAAAACCCTAATGACCCTAAAAGTAGGGGTCAGTCGGCTTGAAAACGGGATGTTCTATTCCATTTTGGGAGTGTAGAAAATTGCAGTATTTCTTTTGGCGCCAAAAGAAACTTTATCATTATAATTAGAAGAATCGTCGGTTATATATTCAATTAGTAATAACTAAATAATTTTGATTAAAGTTTTAATTCCCTAAAATTCTTTTGAAACATCTATTCAATGATTTGTAAATATTACGTTATGTGTAATATATCTGTAAGAAGTGCTGCGGAGGACTGGGTAACCAATTTTAGAGTGTATGATTTATTACAAAGATTCTGATAAATACTTCGTTAATTCTCAAAAGAATATGAAAGAATAAGTATCTTTAATGTTGCCTATTTATCGATTTATTTATAGTTTAATTCTTTTGCTGAATTTCGTGTTTTTAGTTTTTATTTATATCAAACAGTAACAGATTTATTATGAATCAAACAGTTCCAAATTAACTTTTTTTTTCTGATCCTAAATTTATTATTCGAAACTATCGTTTTCACTTTATTCAAAACACATAAAGTCTAGTGTAAAGAGGAGCTGGGAGATTTAATTTTAAAACGTTAAGCTTTCCCCTTTAAAGACACATAAATCTTCGAGAAAATATGAAACTATTTTGTTATTATCCAATGGTTTTTATTTAATCGACGGCAATCTCAGGTCTTAACAAAGCCAATACAAAAGCAGATGAAGCTTAAATAACAAGGAATTACTAAGTTTATCTAAAATTTAATTTTATTTAACTGTCATATAAATACATTTGAGTAAATACAAGCGAATATCTCGTCTCGAATATCTCACTTAGCCAAATGTTGTGATCTGCTTTAATGTCTGCATCCCTCCTTACATAGACTCGTCTACTTACAGCAACCATGTTCAACCATGTTTTTCTTGACGGTAGGACAGTAGGTCATTGTGCGTGCTATATCTTCTGGTAGAGCGCCTGTGGTGACATCTTAATAAGTCAGTAACTACCACGAAACATTGGTGGTCATTTTTGTATAGTGGATGAGTTACTGGATTTCAAACCCTAACATCGCAGGTTCGATCCTTGGTGGAATTCAACCTACGTATTGGCACAATTCCACCAACACATACGCCAAACGTTCTTGTATTTATCCCACAGCTGGAGGGGGATTTTATAGTCCGCAAGTGTTCATTAAAATTGCAAACAAATCTTCTAGCTGCATTCATAGCCAGAGCTTTATTACTTCGCTTCGATAGATTAGATTTGCATTTTCTAGGCATTTCGAAAAGTATCAAGTAATGGCAAATCAAAAAACAATAATAAATAAATAAAACTAACCTAAAAACAATGCATTTAAAATTATGTAGTGGTATCTTAATAAGCCAGTAACAGCCACTAAACATCGGTAGTCGCTTTTGTCTAGCGGATATGTTACGTGGCTGCAAATTGTAAGATAGCGATAGATAAGATCCTGTGCAAATTTCAATCGCCATATTGGCGTGACTCCACAATACAATTAGCCACATTCGCCTCAGACAATTAACACGCTCTTCACTCGCCATAACGCTTGGCGCTACCAAAAGTCGCCATACTCACTTGATGCAGCAACATCAACTCTCATACGCTCTCCATAACACTTGGGGCTGTAAATCATTCATCGCTCCACAGACGCACAGGCAGGGAAGTGTTGCAGTGATAAGACAGTAACTCAGTAGATCAGTGGTCACTTTTGTATAGGGGATATGTTACTCGGCTGCAAATCGGAAGGTCGGGAGTTCGATCCATGACGGAATTCAACATCTACATTGGCACAATTCCAGCCAACTCTATCAAAAACAAGTATAAGCATATACGAAAAATATTTAACTAACATAAATACAATTTAATAACAAAAACACACATCTAACCAAAACATGATTTATTTACATCGTATACCCGAGATAAAACAAAACAGCAAATCAAGTCCGTGTTTCTTTAAAATCAAGTCTGTTTTATTTATCTATCGAGATTGAGATAGCTACAACAGTATTATACACATAAATTTTAAACTTTTAATTTAAATGAAATAACAGTTGTCAACAATCATTCGGGAACTTTCAGTGCCAGTTGGCGTAACGCAAATACTTGACTTTCCTACGCCAGTTGGGGTAAAGCAATGCAGATTAAATTTTTTTATTTCCTTTATTCTGTTTTATTTTAATTTAAAAATACTTCAGAATGAATCTGTAAGATCGATTAATTAACAACTTTTGATTTAAAATTCATCAAACACTAAGAAAAAAAACAGAGCCTTTTGAAATAATCGGTCGAAATTCTGATAAGTCTAACCTCATTACTGTTGGAGAAAAAAATGGAACCTTACTCATCTTCGCTGGGATATGGCCTCAAAAGTTAGTTTATAATTAATTAATAAAAAATTAACAACTCAATTAATCTGAATAAAGTAGCCCATGTTCTATTCCTGGCTATAATCTATCTTTGTGCAAAATTTCATTCAATTCCGTTCAACCCTTTTGGCATGATAAAAAATCAAAATCCATCCATCCAAACTTTCATATTTATAATGTTAGTATAGACATATTTGCCGATAAGTTTATTCGCGAGGAACGACTAAAGGCCTTATCACACGGTGAAATTTCTCCAGCGCTTTTCCGTTTCTACCCTCAAAAACCGGTCAAGCAAGCTTCATAATCGACAACTTTTTAGAACAAGTTCGAAAATGTTATCGGAAATATTGTCCGCAAACGAAATTCAACCAATCATGTGAAACTTTGAAGTGACGTCATACAAGTGACGTCAATTTCCTTTTCGTTTGCTGACGGAAAGGGCCGAAGATATTTTGCCGTGTGATAAGGCCTTAAACAAGCATCTGCCACTTTGGGAATGAAAGCTACAATTAGGCAAAAACATATTAAAGATGGGGTGGATAAAAAACAGAACATCTACTGATTTTGTTCAATTATTCCAAATGGAAAATTATTATTATTTTTTTTTGTGACAAATGAAGTCAAAGTTTTAATATTACAAAAGAAAATTTCAAAACAATGAGAAAGATTGAAAAAAATATATATTCTTGTTATTAAACAAAGAGTATTAGCATCTCCATTTTTAGGAACTTTTTATTGATTTTCCCTGGTTTAAAAATGAATACAAATATCTATATGTTTAATTTTTCAACTAAAGAATCAGTATCAAAAAAAATTATGACTAACTTAGAAGTGCAATTTTAAAATTAAAACTTTCAATTTATGCCAATTATTTTGAAAGTTGAATGAATGTCTCTATTTATCACAAGTTGTATGATACATTCACGACATTACTCGATGTTCTGAATGCCGTCCAGTGTTGTGAAAATACTATTACAATATTGATGGTCATTTTGTGCCAATAGGGATGGGCTAAAAAGAAAAATTGGAATAGAATGTTAGAGTTTTTGAAAAGTAAACATGATATATCCTATTTAATAGCTGCAAAGGAAATAGCTTAATATTTGAAAATTGTGCTTAAATTTGAAAGAACTGGACAGAGAACAAAATGAAACGAAAATTCTTTTCAAGGAAACTGTCAGATGAAGACAATCGTGCTTTGCGAAAAGCCTTTTAGAATTTTATTTTTTCTAATAATAAATTCAATATTTCTTTGAATAAAAGATTAGATATTTATCTCTTCATGTGGTTGTGGAATTCAAATAATCTTCACAAAAGGAATGAAAATGATCTTCTTTAATGTTACAAAACCTTTAATCGATTGTGCAAGACAATAAAGTAAGAACAGTAAAAGAGGACTCAAATTTAAAGATTAGTGTCAACTCTTCAAATCAAACTGTTGACTTTTTATTTTTTATTTTTTACGAACTTATCAAATGGAATATTGTATAATTGAAAACAGTTTTCTATCTTTATTGCTAGACAAAATGATTAAGAAATGTGATATATTGAAAAAAGAAAAAATCACAATAGCAATCTCTTAAAAATTGGAAAACTGACTTCTTTGAGAAATTTTAATGAAAGAAAAACGTACTGTAAAATAAGTTTATTTTATTCTGCATTAAAATTATAAATACACAAAATTATTTCTTTATTAGAATCTTAATAAAATTACATTAAAAGGCTTGATAAAAATAAATTTTAAGAGATTTTCTAAGTTTCCCAATATTGTACAATATTACGTGATATTATATAATATTAAACAATATTCTGCAATATTAAGCAACATTGCGAATATTGATCAGTGTTAAACTATATTGTAAAATATTTTTGTGTTACTGCTTTTTCTACCAGGGTTAGGTGAAATAACGTGTCCGTATTTAAATTACAAATAACTTTGGTATGCAAGCTTAAAATATACAAGCAGCGTGGATGAATTTAGGGATTACTATGCATTTCTTATATGTATAAAAGAAAGTATAATAGATGATATGGTCAATTAATAGATGGATTTAATTTCTAGTACTGAAGATTGTTACGAAACGTTGTTTGTAAATATACTCCATTAATTCTTCATTAGGAAGTAGCGAAATGAATATTTCTATTTTTATTTTAAACTCTTGTTAAATGGGAGAGGTTTAAGATGGCATATTAAGTAAGCTGTTTATTTCAAATAATTTTTTGAAATGAAAATAAAATATTAAATATATTTTATGACAACATTTTAAAAGATTGTCTCAAACTTAAATTCTTGGAAAAATGAATTATACTAAAGAAGGGACAAAAATAAAAGGAATTTACTCCCGGTAGGAAAAGTAAGTGACGAAGTTGTCTCCCCGAGGCTATACGAGGAGTTCGCCCGAGGCTAAAGGAGGAGCTCGTATCTTGCTATTGTCAACATCACGTGTCACTAATTATGTTTTTGAGCGCGCCATTTCATTAGTATTCATTCAGTCTTTGACGAGGAAGCAAGTGTGACCGTTTATCTGGAATTGATTCACGTTGGAGAAATCTCATAAAGGCCTTGTTTTTATTTATTTAATTTCTTTAAGAAAATTTATTTGTTAAAATTTTTTTAGTTTACTTAAAACTATTGTTTTTAAGATAGTACTAATTAAGCTAATAGTAAACATACTAATTAGGGTTAAGAATAAACTAGTTTGACCATTATTTTTTGATATTTTGTTTTTCATGTAATAATTGTGTCAAAATTTAATTGCACAACTTTAAACATTTATTTCTCATTAATTGTTTACCATAATTTTTCTCTTTAGTAAGAGTATAAATTAGGGTTAAATTGTGAGAGTAGTAAGTGTAATAATTAGGGTATTATTCTGTATTCTTAATATTTTGTTTTTTTGTTATAAGTGTATCTATATTTAATTGCATAGCATTAAACACTTATATTTCATTGATTGTTTGTCACAATTTTTCTCTTTAATAATAGTGTTAATTAGGGTTAAAATTTTAAGAATTTTACTAGTGCTTTTGTTATTTTATTTATTTGCAGTGAATTTTGTTTTAAATCAAGTATTCTAAATAATTAAGAAGTAGATTTCTTTACATATATATTGAAATGTTTTTTAGTGACTAGTTTTATATTGTTTTGCTGTAGTTGAAAGTGTATTATTCATGTGGTAGTTAAGAGAATTAGGAAATATTTCAGTGTTGTATCGACTTTGCTTTATTTGATCTTGGATTAGCTTGTCTGTGTGCATATTATTCAGTTATTTATTGCTATTAACCATTTATTATAAGGAAATCAAGTTAGAATATTTAACTGCCCTACAATGAGTATTCTTTTGATTGGAGATTCAATGATTAAACGTTTGAAAGAACATCTATCTGAGGATTTGGATATTATTTTTTACCGAGGAACAACCATTGAGAGGCTAACTAGTAGAATTTCTACAATAAAGAAAAATTATGATTGGATTTTAGTGCATGTTGGCACCAATAACATATTGGTTGATAGTATAGAAATGATACTTCAAAAGTATAAGTCACTAGCTAGAGAGATTTTACAAATCAATCCAAAGGCGAGAATTATTTTCTCCAGTATCATTCCCAGAGATGTTAATTATTTTGAAAATGATTACTGGCAAACTGTTCAAAATTTAAATATCTTAAACAACAAGATTGTTACTGTAAATATAGCATTAGAAAAGTTATGCTGTAATGAAGATGCTTTTATCTTTTGCAGTTCCAGCAAGCCATCCTGGTCTGGTTTCCTAGGAAAGGATGGCTTACATCCTAATAAAAGTGGTGATCTTCGCTTGGCTAATTTTTTTAGTATGTTTTTAAAGAAATGCATTTCGCCAGATACAGCACCTCAAAAGGTATGTAGGATTGTTTATATGCAATTTATAATAATTTTTTAAAAGTAATGATGAATGTTTGAAAAGTATTTGTATTTATTTTAGTTTATATTTAACTTTTGCAGAGGAACAATTGCCAGTCGATCACTCAGGGATATATTTGGGATTCTTCAGAATTTCCTCCTTTGTCTACTTGCAATCAGCCTTCATTTTTATCATCATGGCCACAGAAATCAGCTTATCAAAAGGTAAATATAAATGCACTTGTCATTCGATTATACGTATATAATTTATAATGTTTTTAATGGCTATGATGTTTTAAGATCTGACATTCATTTTTCTTATATATTTTAGGATAAAAAATGTCAATCTGTGGCTCGCTCTGTTCCACCCTCTGTGGCTCGCTCTGTTCCACC
>JAPMOQ010059638.1:361818-374932 GCA_026543055.1 Argiope trifasciata
CTCGCTCTGTTCCACCCTCTGTGGCTCGCTCTGTTCCACCCTCTGTGCCTCCTACCCCTCTTTGGTCGACTAATACTTCTATTCATCCAGTTCAATTTTTGATACCTGTTGTTTCCTATATGCCTTTGGTTCAGTTTTTTCCATTCCATTCTGTTGCTGTGTCCTATCCTCCATTTTATGTACCTGTTGGTCCTGCTCTACCAGCTATTGTTTCCACTTTCCCTACTTGCAGTCAGTCTCCTGTTGCAGGCACTCTGCCTACCTGTTGTGAACCAAAACCTACTCGTACATCCTCTGTCCAATTTGAATCAGCATCTGCTCACACATCCCCAGTCCAATTTCAGCCAGCATGTGTCTCTAAAAAACTTGTAGGAGCAAGAATTAATAAGGTAAGTACTAATATATATTCCAAATGTAACAAAAATATCTCTGAAAATATTTATAATATTCCTACAACAAATAAATTTGCCCTGTTACTAGATGATTCTAAAGAAGAAAATAGAACAGATAGGGTTTTGGCTCTAAATTTAAAAAGAATAAATATCACCGGAGGAGGTGCCCAGAATTTCTCATACTCAAAGACTTGTGATAATTGTGGGAGAACTTATTTGACCAAATCATCATTTTCAAAGCATTTAAGAAAATATAAATGTGTAGAACGTATTAAGAGTACTTATCCTAAAGAATGTGAGGCATGCAAAAAATCTTATTCCTCAAGATCCTCTTTTGCAAATCATTTAAAACGGTGCAAACCAAAAGTTTGTGAGGTTTTAACTCCGCCAAAAAACAATTGTAGTAAATTACGAGAGGCTAGTGTTAATTCCCCAGCAGAAATTGTAAAAAAGCCCAAATTATGTTTAGTGCCAGTCCAGACAACTTTAGATAATCAACATTTAAACGATCAATATGAAAATTCTCCCCAGTTGTGTCTTGAGTGTGGTAGATTTTATAGCAGTAACGAATATAATGAACACCAAAAAAAAATGTACCGGTAACAAGGAGGAATCCTATTTTTGTACAGAATGCAATAAAGCTTATGTTAATGTATGGAATTTAAATAAGCATCTTAAGGTTGTACATGACATTAAAAATATTAAAACTTATTCTTTTAATTCCAAGACAAGTTTTAAAACTTGGTTAGAATCTGAAACTATTGGTACTCACACTTATTTTAAAAAATCAACTGGTAAAAAAATATGCGGGCAAAAAACATTCTATTATTATTCGTGTCAATTTTTTCATCCGTCATATCAATCAAGAATGAAATCGAGGGCAGAGCGAAATGGTAAACGCAAAAATAAAAAGGGAATAATTCCTTTCAATATAACTTGCCCCGTTAAGATTTGTGTATGTGAACAGAAGAATTTGATATCGGTTACATATTATTCCATTCATAACCATCAAGTTGGTTATGAGAATACTAAATATCACCCGCTTAAAGAAAGCTCACGTGATTTAATTAAATCTTGCTTATTACTTTCCTTTCCTGTTTCAAAGATTATGGGTTTATTACGTGGCGATGTAGGATGTCGAGATAACAGAAATTTTTTTCCTACAAAGGAAGCTTTCATATCTCGTAAAACTGTACAGAATTATTTAAGGCGCATGCGCAATTCAATTCAACCAGCTAATGATGCCATGTCTGTTTCTTGTATCGTCGAGGAATTAAGAAAAGAGTCATACAATCCTATTTTAATTTTTAAATTACAAAAATCAAAAACAATTTGGGGTCCTGCACATTTAGATGATTTGCCAAATTCTGAAAGCTCTTTTGCATTAGGTTTACAGACTAAAACACAAAAGGATATGTTAGTTAAGCACTCGGATAAAATTCTTTGTATTGATGCAACTCATGGTACAAATTTTTATGACTTTTATCTTCTTTCTCTGCATGTTCAGGATGAATATGGTCAAGGTTATCCTGTTGCACATTTTATCACTAATGATTTAGATTACCATACCTTAATTGCTTTATTTTCTAGTTTACATAGTCGAATTCCTGATCTGAATGTAAATACTGTAATGACCGATGATGACGGTTATTCCTTTAAAGCATTTAACTCTGTATTTGGTCCAAATATAAAGCACCTTTTATGTCAATGGCATGTTTTTCGCGCTTGGAAAAGACAGTTAATTTCAAAAGTAAGTGATAAATTTCGTCGTCAAATAATGTTACACGAGTTGTTAAAAATAATGAAGGAAGTGTCTGAAAAAAATTTTGAAAATAAACTTTCAATGTTTATCAGCAGCAATTCAAATGAATGCCAAAATTTTGTTGATTATTTTGTTAGAAATTATTCTGGGAGAAAAGAATTATGGGCAACCTGTTTTAGACAATTTCCACATGGTAATACCAATACTAACAATTATTGTGAATCTTTTCACAATCAGTTAAAAACAATATATCTTGAGCGTAAATATAATAGGCGAATAGATGATCTTGTTTCAACTCTTTTGAGAATGGAAAGGGATCGATTTTTAAAATATTCTTGTAATATTGTTAATAATATTCCTACTCATTCCAAGTTCACTAAAACTGTTAAAGAGAAACATGACAGGGCAGTAAAAATTCGGGATATAGATGTTATTGAATATGACAATCATTGGGAGGTTAAATCTCAATCTGTAAAAGGAAAGATATATGTAGTAAGAAAAATTGCAGAAGCTTGTATTTTATTGGATCATTGCAGCTTTAAATGTCCAAATATTAATTGTGCGGCACTGTGCAGTCATTTGTATCATTGTTCTTGTGAAGACTTCGGAAACTTGTGTAAACATGTACATAAAATTCATTTAATGTCTTCCAAACCTAATATGTACATAACTGATGATTTTCATAAATCTGATGAAGAAAATAGTTTTACAGTTAATTCTGATATTTTAAGTGAAAAATTAAATCCTAATACATTATCTACTAATGAGAAGTGCAGATCAAAGGAGGCAGAGTGCAAAAAGTTATGTTCGGAAATATTAGAATTAATAGAAATTCCTCATATTAAAGAAATCATGTTAAATAATGTAGTTAGTTGTTTGAATAATTTAGTAGCTGGTATGCGTGGGGTTTTGAATCTTAAAAATAATTCTGCTTCTGTTGCACCTCAATTATATGTTGCTCCTAATCAGAAAATTAAACCTCAGATTAAATTTTTTAAAACTTCTCATAGAAAAAAAAGGAACTGCTCGATGCATAAAAATTGTAATAAGAAGCAAAAACTAAATGAACTTCTTGATGAACCAAATCTTTTTGAACAAGAAACAGACTTAAAGTCCAATAATGCTAAAAATTCTGAATATATTAATCTTAATGTGTTTCATAGATTTAACAAATTTAATGTTACAAATCCTACTGCTACAATATTAACTATTAATAATATTGATCTTTCATTTTATATGCTAAAATCTTTAGATCCATTTGTTACTGTCGAAGAAGAAAAATATCTTAAATCAATATCATCAAATTTCAAAAAAGGTTGGCTATATGATTCAGTTATTGATGCATTTAATTTTGTATTAACTAGAAGATTCACAAATTTCAAAGCAATAGAATCTTTACACTCTCTTTTGATTTTTAATCAAACGAACATTCTTCAATTTCCTTGGATTCGAGAAATAGCAAATTTTGATTTTCTTATAATTCCTATAAATTTAAGTTTCCATTGGACTTTAATTATAGCTGATTTGAAAAATAAAATATTCGAATATTTTGACCCTCTTTGTCATAAGCCAGATAAGGATACCTCAATATTAATAAACCGTTGGTGTACAGTGTTAAATAATTCGCTCAATTCGAATAGCCACTGGCAGATTGTTTTTCCACCCCATGTAAAACAAATAGATGATTTTAATTGTGGTGTCTATATTAGTTACTATGTGTATCAAAAGTTAAACAATTTATCATTGACTGAAAATTTTGATATAGTTGCTTTTAGAGCATTGATGTTTGTACAAATAACTGCAGGCTTAAATTTTTAAAATACTAGTTTTATTTTGAATACATATTTTCAGCATTGTATGCTCACTACACCTCTTAAGTATTTTTATTTTTTTTAAATGGCAATCGGATTGTACACCAATAACATTTTAAACTTTAAATAAATAAAATTCCCAATGGTTGGGTTTAATTGATTGTCCAGGTATTTTCTGGCTTTCAATTAAGCTCCTAACTTTTAGGAAAATTCCTTGTTTATTTCAGTTTTGATAACAATCAAATGCAAATTATCAGTATTGCAATTCATATGAGGTTGGAGAACTGGACTTCCTAGTAAGTATTTGAAATTTAAATCTGTAATATAAATTGAAAAATTATGGCATGAGTTTTAGATATTAAAGTGAGTGTGCTTTTTTATTTGCTTATAGGGTTGAATAAATTGGTAAGTATTCATGTAGTTGCTTGCATTATTAAAATACCCCAATTTATATATTTTGTCTTCTAATAAAGGAATCATTCCCAATGGTTGGGTTTAATTAATTGTCTAGATTTTTTCTGGCTTTCAATTAAGCTCTTAACTTTTAGGAAAATTCCTGTTAAGTATTTCAGATTCAGCTGAAGTAACAAGTTCTGCATTGAAATTGTAATAGAGAATTAATTGTCATGAATGTTCAAGAATCTTTTTAAATGCAGGAAGCTTATTTAATTAATGTAGGCTGAAATGTACTGATTTTTTTGGAAATAAAAATTCAATTAAAGTGGTTTTTGCATGTGAAATAATTCTTTTATAAAGGAATTGAAAATGTTATAATTTTTTTTTATTAAAATTGTTACATTTTCTTGTTGTTTATAAACTTATTAATTAATAGACAACTTAAGTCTTATTCACTTTCTTAGTATTATTCCTATATCTTTTGTTGCATTTGTTTTTGGCAATAACCTTTTAATATTACTGTTAAAAAAATTGTTTTCAGTCAGTTTTTAAATAATTTAGACATCTTTTTCAACAATATGTGCCTACATACACACAAAAGATGTGTAACGTGCTAAAATGCATTATGCATGCATGAGGAAAAAAATAATTTCCAATGTTTTGCTGCGATATTAACAAAGGCTCAAATTAATAAGTTAACTTTCACTGACAAACTAAATCTAGGGAAATATATTTCTTAATGTATCTATGAAATGAAGTAAATAGGAAACATGATATTTTTTTAGAACAAATGCAAGAAAAGAGTGTCTGTAGTTTAAAATACCTTTCATTTATTCAATTGTTACAGATGGCTCAATGCCTTAGGAGTTTTCTTTGTCCCATTACTGTTTTTCATTACAATATGCTCTTTACTGATATATGTACATAAACTGTTGTTTTAAGGTTTGAAATGAAAATGTTAGTTTTTATTAATAAAAATACTTTTTAATATTTTTATTTGTTGAAAAAATTTGTAAACCTTATGATGTTTTTGACCTCTAAATATTAATGTATAATCAGAATTTGATCATTTCAAAATCAAGCACATCTAAATGAAGTATATATTCTAAAAGCTGTGTGTGTGTGTGAAATACAGCCTTTCAAAAAATCATGCAAGTATTTAAAACTATCAATTTTATTATTAATTAATGTGTTTGCTTATATGGCTGATTTGTCAGGATATTGGTTGTATTTAATTTCAATTATGTCCCAAATTTGGCACTGTTGGTCAAATGATATAACCTGCAGAGAATCAATTCACTTATATTCATCTTAATAATTATAAGATTTTTTTTAAATGGATCAAAAGTGATAAATCTGGTGCTTTTTTCTTTTTCTGACAGTAAAATAATTTTAATGGTATGAAAATATATATTAAATGAAAAAAAAAAATGTTTACCTCACATCAAATGATACTTATATGTTATAAAAGAACTGATTAAAAATGTAATTTTATGATTATTTAAGGTGTTTTTTTAAATTTAAAATCTAAGAAATATTTAAAGATTTATATCAATATATGTTTTGCTACCTGAAGTATACAAGAAAGATTGGCACAAAAATTTAAAAAAAAAAAAATCATTATTTTTCTTAATTATATTAACCATTTTAAAAGCATTACTCAAAAATAAGTAAATATTAAAAATATTGCCTTATCAAAAAGATTCTTTATTTTTAATAATTACTTCTGTATTATGTAATTAAATCTATATGTGCTGCACTAATATGAATGCTGTGGCATTAAATAAGAGATAACTTCTGCATGCATGCATGCTAATAAATAACAGAAATATGACTTAATTTTTGAAAATATATTCTCATAAACACATCTATAGATAATTGTCTAGTAAAAATGTTTTATTAATAACATAAAATTTTAATAAAATTACTAAGTAAGAGACTACATACATATATATGTATATGCTCATTACTTTATAATTTCTTTCAGCACTCTGGATGAAAAACCTCATTAAATGATATAGAACATCATAATAACATTTTTTGTGTATGGCAGAAGCAGTGGTAATGATAAAAATTAAAATAATCTTATTTGAATTGTATACTATTTTTGATGAGAATTTTTTGAAGTATGCAAGTATACATTTATTTGGGAATTCTGTAAATGAATGGTTTTAGAAATTTGAAGGCAAAAATGTGAACAAATTATTTATTTTTCAACTATCGCATATCTTATTTCTCAAAACAACAATCTGAGACAAAATAAATATGTTAATGGTCCAGTAGCCATAACAGTATACAAAATAATTATAAATAAAACATTTTTGCTGTAATTTTTTAAATTCTTAATCAAGCTGTTTAACAAATCCGGTAAAAATTGCATGGCATCAAAATTCTAAAAGGGGAAAAATATTGTAAGGCTGAGGATTGTGCAAGGAACTAGTTTCAGGATTTAAAATTCTTGAAATTGTAGTTTTATTCATTTCTTGAAATTTTTTCCACACACACATATATAATGTATATTTCCCAGACATGTATAAAAATAGAGATATAAAATTATTTCCTTGTTTTGAAGTAATTATAGATATGAACAATTATTTTCACTTGACATTACAAAAGTTCACTGTTAGATACAGAATTATTGATATTCACCTTGTGTCATTTTGAAATTAATACTATGACAACTTATTTCCTGAAATCGAAATGAGGGTAGTTGAAGATGCCTCGTGCAAAGAAGGAAGCATTGATATCAGTTTGTCTTTCTTTTATATGACATTTTTTAAATAGGCCAACATTTCTAGAAAGAAAAAAAAAATTTGTAAGGTCTTGTCATATGAACCTTGTTTAATTTTTTGCTATAAAGAATGTGAGGAATTTATGAAAAAGTTAATCACTTAATTGATACTGATAATTTGATGTCAGCTAATTACGTATTTCATTTTTTTTTTTTTTTGTTACATACCTGTTAAAATTTTTGAATATTGATTCCAAAAAGATACTTCACCACAATATGAGCCCTGACCGCCCGATATCGCCCCATTCGATAATGAATGAAAATGTTTAATGTTAGTTACAAAACAAGAATTGAAATAATGCATATAATTATAAGTATAATCAAAAATATTAATTAATTTAAAAATAAATTAAGTAAATTAGTATTAAAATTATTAATTAATTAAAATAATAAATTATGTAATTTAACATAATTAAAATATTTAATCAAAAACATTATTAATTATTAATCATCAAAAGATATTGTTCTAAATTAATGGAGTTTTAAAAAGTTTGTTTCTTGTTTATAAAGAATTTAATAGATAAAGTTTTATCAAATTAGATATTTTGGATTGAAAATCGACATTTAATTGTTTCTTTGACGACCTATACCTTTTTTTTACAGTTTTATTCATTAATTTTTTAAAAGAAATTATATATTCTACCTATCAAAGAATTTAATTTTTTTTCATTAAATAGTTAAAATTAATTGACTAAGTTATTTTTTACTGTAATTAATCATTTAATTATAAATTAAATTGGGTATCAAAATTTATATCTCGAATTAAATCATGGAAATCTCCCTGGAGTGTAAAATTTGAATTTATTCTGACATTCCAAATTATCTTTTTCAAAAGAAAAAAAATGTCCTCATTAAATTCACAATAATATTAATCATCCGCTTGACTCAACTACTGACTTAATCTCGCCTCTTTAGGGTTTTTTTTTTTTTCTTCTGTTCTTAAAATATCAGTCTTGTCTATTTAAGAAGTGACCTTTTTTTACTTTTTATAAATATTTACACTAACCCTCAATCCTCGAATGTTGACAACTCCGTCACCTATAATAACAAAATTTTTATACGACCCCTAAAACATAGATGGCCACGCCTCCCCTACGATGATTGACGCGGAACATTTTGTCACCGGTCTCAGAAGTTTTCCTACCGGCAGGGGGGTCCAAAATAAAACAACTGTACTCGAATAGAGAGTGATCGAGTTTGCAATGTTTGGATTCAAACGTCGTTGTTTTCCTAATCATACCATGTACACTTAGATTATACAATATTAAACACATTAAAATAAGTTCTATATTTTGCTGAAATTTTGATAATAGTTAAATCTGTCTGCAAATCAATGAAACTAAAATTTTATCATTGGAATTATTAACAACTAAATTTTTAATAATCTGTAATTTCTTTATGAAGAATAAGTCATTTTATTGATTACAGAGCTAATCACCAATGGGAATTTGATTAGAAGTCTAAAGCGAAATTTCATTAATAAATGTTTTAGGGAATAAAATGTCTCCAGAAATTAAAAATAAATCTGTGGAAAGTATGCATTCCAAGCAGCATAATGTAATTCAAAAATTTTGCATGTCTTAGTCGAAATGCTAAAAACTGTAGCAAGTAATTCAATGTAATTCTAAGTATGGGAAGAACAGAATATTAATTATTTTGGAAAAAGTGGTAATGTTATTCTTATTATTAAAAATTAAGGAATGAACTTAATCAATGGAAATAATAATATAATTAATAAATAAAAATATGTCATTTTAAATAATTTATTAAAATACTCATTTAATAATAATTAAAATTTTAATATTAAAGACATTATTATTAATGAAATTTTGAGCAATAATTCCATTTCCGTTTCGGATCTGAGTCTCGGAATAGGTCCTCAATTCTTGAACCGCATTTACAGCTGAGAAGAAACGGATCTCAGAACGGAATATTGTTAACTGACACAACCACAATGTCTATTGGTGGTTGCGTATGGGTGGACTTTATATTATTTTATAGTGGTCTTAACTGGATCTGTGCCATTTCTAATCTGTAGTAAAGGCTCGTTCACCTTGGAAAACAACCAAATTTTCAAAATGAGTAACTCAGGACATTGGATCCAACAAGTGAATCTATCCGGATTCCTATTCAATTAGCTGTTTCTAAAGGCCTTATCACACGGCAAAATATCTTCGGCACTTTCCGTCAGCAAACGACAAGGAAAGTGACGTCACTTCAAAGTTTCACATGATTGGTTGAATTTCGTTTGCGGACAATATTTCCGATAACATTTTCGAACTTGTTCGAAAAAGTTGTCGATTATGAAACTTGCTTGACCGGTGTTTGTGGGTAGAAACGGAAAAGTGCTGGCGAAATTTCACAGTGTGTTAAGGCCTTAAGGCATTATCACGCGGCGAAATATCGTCCGTCAGCAACGACATTTAAACTGATGTAACTATCAAGATTTCACATGAGTGGTTGAATTTCGTTTGCAGACAATATTTCCTTCACGATCGTCGGCATTTTCAAACTGGTTAGAAAAAGTTGTCGATTACGAAAAACTTGCTTGACTGATTCTTGAGGGTAGAAACAGAAAACTGCTGACGAAAAGTGCGGACGATATTTTTCCGTGAGATAAGGTCTTACGTGATATCCTAATGTAACATGCTGAAATTTATTGAAAAGTAACAATAGTTTTACATAAACTTATATGTAGAGATGCATAATTCACGATTTTTTTAATAACTAATATTTTTGCAATTGCTATTTTTAAATATCTTTTCCAAATAACTATTATTTTAATCACACTTTTAATTAAAAATTACTAATAAGAATCAACAATATTTGTAATTATAATTAATATTTCATTTATTAATTTAAGTAATGTGAGGTCGCCCTTCCCGCCAGAACTTGTGCGTGGTCTGTTCCAGGAATATGCATTAATGTGTAAGGGACTTTCTCTACCCTATGAATGACTGAATTCTTGTTTGAGATCTTCCATTGGACAGATCGTATCGATTGTAACTTTCTATCGTGATCCAAGAGCTGTAATCGAAAGATCACCAATAAGATCATGTTAAGGATGTGAATCACACCCTTCTTTGAAAAATATTGATAACTGCTTTTTGTGACTTTCTGATATTGGTTGCGTAATAACCGTTCTGAAAATAGTCGTCATTCTTACCTGTGAATAACATCAATTGCAGTGATATGCGATTTCGAATGATTATGTAATTTTATGAATAACTGGTGCATTCACAGATTCCTCCATTTCCCTTTTACTATTCAATTAAGGGGATGGGGAGAATGGCTGGTCTGGGGTTGAAAACCTGTTTTGATGTTTATTGTCCTCCTGCGGGAGACACCCTTCCTTTTTCTCCTCTTGCTTCGATTGCGATTTTTGAGGGGAGATGTTTTCTGTAGGGATCTTAGTTCTTTGACATTGATTGATGCGTAGTTTCGTCAATTAATTCTTTGGGAACTCAGAAGGATTGAACTTTTGCTAGGATGGGGGCAATGCAGTTAAATAACATATTTTATTGTTACGTTTTATTACGATTGACATCAGGAGCCTTTTAATTCTTTTTATGCATAAGAAACATACATTAAAAAAACCTTCTACATTGTTGTAGTAAATATTTGAAGAAAACTTTCTATTTATCATTCATTCATAATGATAAAATCGCATAGTTGGGGGATGGTAATTTCTTAGATGGTATTCCTTTTCTGTTATTAAATTTTACTGTATTAAATTATTAACTGACTTATCATTTTCGTTTGAGTAGCTTTCAATTTTCAGCAATTTGTATGGAAAGAACAAATATAAATAATATTGTATTTAACTCGTCGAATTTATTAAAGAATTCTTAATAATCTACAAAAAACAATCGGGGGCGTTATTTATCTTAATTTTAAATTTGTGTGAACAATACTTTTGCGCTATGAGAATTATATAAGAGTGCCTTACAAACTCAGTTTGACTTTTGCACTCTTAATGAACAAACAAAACATAGATAGTATCGTTTTTGAAAATTATTAATTTTTAAATTTTATACTTGAAATATTAAGCAATACTAAGTTTTTTTCGAAAGTTATAGAAATGGAATGAGTTTCATGCTAGTATCTGCAGGATTCCCTTGAGGAGAGGGCAAATTACACAAAGGGAGGATGATATTTTTTACCAATTACGATCTTTAAAACTTTTATGGTTTTTTGAAGAGTATTTTGAAGTTATATATTTCTTTTAAAATATGAGATTGTTAATGCTATTATATATAATTATTATTTATATTAGCGAAATAATATATTGACTTTTAAGCTGTTCTTACACCTATAACTATATGATTTTGTGAATCGAATAATAAATATCGCGTTTTGCTGTACCTTATTTATACACAATTTGTAAAAAAAAAATTTCTATAAAACATAGTTAAGAAATATGCTATATATATTTTTAAAAATCTATTGCACTTGTTTTAACATTTAAAATTGACATTTTGAAGATGTTTACTTTTACTTTTTGGTTCACAAAAACTCTTATTGCTCTCTGACACACTAGTTTGATATTTTTACCTTTTATTTTTCAAGCTCGGCAGTTTAAGCACTTTCACCCAAATATTTTTTCATCGTATGGTTACTGATTTTACATTACACACTTTTCCAATCACGTAAAATTTATTAGGTGTCACTTACAAGTTTCCATAATTCATACTTTAACTATTCCTTTTTCAATCTTGACCTATATACTAATGCAAAAAATTTGAGAGAGAGTGATGCATTGCCATGTACCAAACTCTCTCCCATTTTTCTGGGGTCCCAAGATGGAACCTGACTATCAGACATGCATCATTTCCCTGTCAACATCAAATAGTCCCATGTCTGCTGTGGTACTTGACATCGGGGACACTCCACCATAGTATTCAAATTGTCCAACAGGCACAACAACTGATAGACGTAACCAAATTCTAGCAAGTAGAGCTTTTCATAGTCTCAAAGGACATTTTGATTAAGTTCACACTCGAGGGCGTTATCTTCTGGTCTATTCGTGTTATCTGAATATTCCTCTTTTGAAACCAATTCTTTAAAGCCTGGGTGGCAGCACATGATACAATTGCTCAGCAGCCCAGAAAATACTATTCCAATGTAGAGTGCCTCCTTTTATACAAATTTTGAGCAAAGTAACGCATGCGCAGAATATATCGTGAGGGCGCTTCTATCATGAAACAATTGATTGATTTTTCAATGCAAACTTTTCCAAACTAGGCCAATTGCCCGAACCAAAAAATGGACTAGAATCTACTGAAACAACAGACTCTCTCCTATTTTATTAGATCAATTTTTACACGAGTTACAAGACTAGAGATGAATTTAATTCATCGATTGCTCATCATGAGTATCAGATAAATTTGCTAAGTCCCATGCATCCACAGGTCTCTTGCACATGAGACACAATATCAAAGACTAGGCCGTAATGTAACTTGAGATACATAACTTGAGAAGACTAACTACATAAATTGAGAACCTTGAGAAGAGTTGTAGCATGTTCTCTATCCAATTGCAAGTAGATTTCCATTATACGCATCAGAAGATTCTGGAGAATTTCGTCCACCAGTAAATTTCGCAAAATAGTCATAGCATAGATCCAAACAATTAGCAGTTCCATGAACATTTGAAAAAAATTGATTGAGTTCGGCATGTTATTATCCATAATATTTTCTGCATTCCGTAGCATGAAGTGACGGATTAATCGAATCAGATGATTCCGAATCATTTCATTTGCTAGTAAGATTTCGAAGAGAGTCACGATAAAGGTCCAGACAGTCTGCAAGATATAGATCATTTGAAGTACGATTGAAAAGCGAGAGCCCGATCACCCGAGTCAGCCCTTTTTACACCCTCGTTTATCTTAATAAAAAAGAAAGAAAGAAAAGACCAAAAAAAAGAAAGAAATTTTTTTGAGGATGTCGTCATTGAATTTTGA